>VDFB02166201.1:0-29605 GCA_007258455.2 Sequoia sempervirens | reverse complement strand
TTTGAGCAAGGGAGGCCGACTTAAGACATCTCATATCAATTATAAATGGGAATCCAAGTAGGGTCAAGACACACAAAAAGTGAAAGAACTCAAGAAAAAGTTGACATGTTGGGATTGAGTCCCAATAGGATATGTTTGGAGATGTTTGTCTCTTATAGACACACCAAGAATCCAAATCTCCAAGTAGACCAAAATTGGGAACAAAAGGGATCAGTACTAAATCATTCTTCACCATGACAAATAGGGATCATGATTAGTGTTTTCATTTCATGTCCCACTTATTCACGGTTCAAGGATGTTCTTGGGATATCTTTCATCAATCCTTCTAAATTAGGTATGAAACTTAAAATTTTCTCATAAAGTGATGGTGGAGGTTGTTTGGGAGCTAGTAACATTTTCAAGAGTTTTGTAACTTTACTAAGGTTCTCAACCAAGCTCTAAGTGTTAACACATATTTTTTATGAAGCCTTAAAAGTATTTCCTCATGGTTGGTGAACCTATGACTTGAGAGCATGGGGATCTAAAGGTCATTAGAGTTGTTCAAGGTATCGAAAACCTAGAACCTCCACCTTAGGTTTTAAGTTCTTGATGAACCTCTTATGAGTAAGAAAAATATGCAGAATATAAGATAACATTGTGGTAGAACTTTAATGTGGTTTTGGAACTTCCTCGAGTTCTTGATGGGCGTTGAATTCCCAACAGATGCCAATTGGTGCCAAGGTTCCCAATGATTCTCTAAGTGCCAAAATAAATGTATATCTATGAGGCTTCTTGAAGGGTTTTGATTGGTGTACAAAACTCTAACAAGTGGGTAAAAGATAAGGAAGAGGTTGTCAGTGCTTTCATTAGGATCAACAGCTTGAAACTTAAAACAAGGTCTTGAGTTCCTTGTATTCCTACAACAAGTAATAGGAGTGTGAGCAAAGGAAAAATAAGCAATATTTCCAATTGTAAAACCACCTTTAGTTCTTGATAAAGCCTTGAGTGCCAAAATAGGTCAAGATCTACAAATGGGAGGTAAAGCTTCAACGGAAAGGAATTTTTAAGGGAGTGCTTGATAAGTTCCTAGAACGGGTGATATGGATGACATAGAGGCACATAGAGATTTCAAAAAATTTGGAGTAGGTCCAGTAACTAGGAACATCCACCAAGGTTTCAAATTCCTAATATGCCTCTAGAAAGTGCTAAGTGGACACTAGACCCCAAAAAGGACTTGGAACCTTAAGTTCCAAGGTTCTAGGTTCCTCCTGAAACTTGAACTATAAAGGTAAAATTTCTAAGCTCCTCCTAAAACCCAACCTATTTCAACAACTATTTTCACAATTCCAAAGTTCTTGTTCTTCCCTGGGGCTTGATTCTTACAAATCTTGTGTGGACATCCAAGGTTCCAAGTTCCTCTCAGAACTTGAAACCTCAAAATAATCCTAGAATGATAGCTTTCATGCTAGGGCTTGGCAGGACTTCCATTATCCTACCTACCTCAAGGATAATACTATAATTCCATTAATACACTTTCCTTGCTCACCGACCACCAAACTCCATTGGCACCCAAAAATCATTGATTTTATGCTTAGCCATACCTCATTTATTTCTTTAGAACCCTATTTATGACATTAAATTTTGCAAGATATTATTTTCAATAGATTTAAGGGGGTTTTTCCTTATCTCTACACTCAAACCCACAAGCCATAAATTCTCAAACAATGTTCTTTGATGCCTTAGCTCATCAAATCATATTTGATGGGAGCATGTGCCTATAGAGTATTGGGGAAATCATGGTTAGGGTTAGAGTATTTGTAGCATACCAAAAATTTGTTGTTGTATTTTGGCATCTTCCTTTAGAGCTATAAAGGACCCCTAGAACTCTCTTTTTCAAGAAGTTCCTTGTCAATTTTTAACAAAATATAGATAGAAGAGAAATTCTTTTGTAATATTTTTATGTTCTCTAATATTGTAAAAATATATTAATGCCTTTGAATCAATAAAAAAAAAATTATTTTCATTTTTTCTCATTTATAGCATGGGATGATCCCACAATAGTGTTTACACTTTTTGGCCAAATTTGACATTGAACTGAATTTTTTTTAACTAAATCTTCACTTTCAGGCACCTATACCTACTAAACCATGAGGAATTTGAAGATGATGCAAGCTAGTGATTTGTGACATTTTGTTTGTAAATTATAAACCCAAAAATTTTTTGGGGAGCATTTTTCCAATTTTTCTTCATGAAGGGAATTGTAAACCACTATTGTGGGATCACCCCACATTGTGTATTCTCTCATTTGTCAACATAGTTTGTGGATCTCTTTGCTTCTCTTTCTATTTTGGTTTAATATTCTTACTTTCATGTATGGATGATATTTTCCCCTATGAAGAGATGCATGCTATGTGCATTCTATTTTTAAGAGCTATCTATCGATTTCCACTTTCCCTCTTAGTGATTTTAAACACCTAACCTTCATAGATTCTTGCAAGAGCTATTAAAATAGAGATATTTGTGAGTTTTGTAGCTTGTTATAGGTTTTATGTCTTGATGTGAGAAATGGGAGATCCCAACTAAGTTTTGGTGCATCACCCTTTTTATGTTTCTATTATTTTCCTTCTCCCTTTTCTCTTATGAATCATTAGAGGAGGAATAGCTTTTGGTTTTAATTTTTTTTGTTATTTTTGGATGTTGTGGTTGTTTTTCTGATATGTGGTTGTCATTGATGTCAACACTATTGGCATTAATGTCTTAGAGATTGTATATGCTCTAGGATATTGAGAAATAACAAAATAAGCGTGTTGTCGGCTTGTGATTGGTACGGTGTGATGGTTTATAGGTGGCAATCATTGTTCTTGCCACTCAAGGTTCAAACCCATTGGAGTGGTATTGTTGAATGGTTGTATTCTCAACGCCATAGCTCCTACCAAAAAGCTGCACTCCCTTGAATAAAAAAGTAGCGGTGTTGTCGTTGGCTATGAAGTTCATTCTCATGGTTAGCTCAATACATTGGTGATCAATCATTTTAGATTAAAGGGTTTGTTTTCAATTATATCTAGTTTATCCATGTGAATTTTTCAGAGATCCGCATGAAGATTTGACCGAAAGGCATAGTTGTGTTCTCACAAGCCATTTTTATTGTTTCGGGCTTAAGTTCACGAATGAAGATGATGTGATTTTAGTAATTTCAGTTACTACGGATGCTTCTCTAGTGATTCATGATGTTTGTGGATGTTTTTAGATCATGCTCTATCTGTGTTGCACATCCGCATTGATCGGTGTGCTCATGATTAGATATTTTCTCTTGTGTGCTCATGTTTTTCATGTCCTTGGCCGACAAGGTGTTGTAGCGTGTTGTGGATCTTCGAGGAATAATTGTTTGAAGTGTTTTTGTGTTTGAGTATTTTATTTTGGGTATTCACTATGTTGTGGTTGACATTGGTTGATTCACATTGAAAATTATTTATTATTTTGGGGCCTAATACTTGCATATGTTTTATTATTTTGTTTAAGCTGACATGTAGCAATGTAATCTCTTGTTGTATATATATATAAGGATTGTTTATTTCCATTTAGCATGCATGTGAGAGATGTGAACAATATCCTAGCCATCATTCAAAGGAAGCAGCGAAAAGTGAAATAAAGAATGAGCAAGAGTGTGAAGAAGTGTTCATGTACTTAACCAAACCATAATAAGGCATTAGCGTGATGTTACTTTTCACCAAAATCTTGTATGTAATCCAAATCTTTTGTAAGACAATGAGTAATTGAGTAGTGAGCTCTAGGAAGTGTGCCTAAATGCATGTGCATTCCCCATTCATATTTCTTTATACTTTTAACATGGTATAATCTTGTGGACTAACCTCCACCGCGGTTTTTCCCCTAACAGGGTTTCCATGTAAAAAAAATCTTGGTGTTATGTGTGTTTCTAATGTCTTGTTGATTTGCGGTCTCATGGTTATTGATCAGATATGAGAATAAGGTTAATAAGTTTGATAAGTTTGAATTTATGAGACAACTGATTTACCCCCCCCCCCCCTCAGTTGTCTTCCCTTGTGTTGCCAACAATTATATCAACACTTGAATCTAGTCTTATAAAGGAACTAACCTTCTCTATGTTGGGAAAATGTGTCTCAAGCTTGCAATTACATAAGTTACTATTGATACATAAGGTACTCCTCATAAGACGAAAATGGGGGGGTGTCGGGGGGTCTCCCCCCTACGAAGGGTCTAGGGGGGATCATCCCCCTGACTAGGGTCCAAGGGAAACACGCCCTAGTGGAGGTTCAGGGGTAGTGCCCCTGAAAGGAAAATTTTATTTATATTTTATTATTATAAATCTAGATTGTTCATCATTATGTCTCATATTTGACGGCTGATATTTTATTTGCTTGACTTTCCATAGAAAACAACCCTATTTTATGAGGGTATTGTATTATGGTTGTGTATTGTGATTCATTTTGAAATTTTGATAGTGGTCATGTTGCCTCTGGATCTCTGGTTGGTGATACTCCTATGAGAAGCTTGCTCTACAAGTATATTGTAATCTTTGTGATTTTTGAATAATATATGGGGCATCTTTTAGAGTGTGGGGCTTTTCTCCCAAAAGGGTTTGTTGGATGTTTTGGTTGTGTTGTTGATATGTGGTTGTCATTAATGTCAACACTATTAGCATTGATGTATTGAAGGATGTATATGTCGAGGATATTGAGAAAATTGTAATAAGAAGAGTTGCAGGTTGTCAGTGGAGAAGTGAAGATCAGTCTATCAGTGTGATCCATATGTTGATGATCAGCTATTGTGGACTAAAGGGTTTCTTCTTGAGTGTATCTAGTTTATCCACTGGAAGTTTTAGAGGTTTGCGTGAAGTTTTGAGAAAGTTATGAAGATTTGTATTCTGACAATTTTTTTGCTACTTCAGGTTGTGTTCCTTAATGAAGTTCAAGTGATTTTTGTAAGTTCAGTTGTCGTGGATGATTCTCTATTCTTTTATGGTGATTATGGATGTTTCTATATCATGCTCTATCTTTGTTCCACGTCTGTGTTGATCGGTGTGTTCATTGTCAGTGATTTTTCTCTTGTGTGTTCGGGTTTTTATGTTCTTCGCAGACATGGTGGTTGTAGCGTGTTGTGGATCCTTGGAGGTTAAAATTTGAATGTTTGGCACACTCCAGGAGGTTTTTCTAAGTCTTCATTATATTGTGGCTGACGGTGTTTGATTCGCATTGGAAATTTACTTGTAAATTTGGGCTGACATTGTGTATATGTTTTATATTTCATATTCTATTTTGGCTGATGAAGTTGTTGATGCAAATCCATGTTTCGGATATATAAGAATGATTTTTTGTGCAAAGTAAAAGTGTGTGTGAGATCAGAGAAAGAGAAAATGTGTGAATAGTGATCTAATCATTCGATTGCAGAGTAGAGTGTGAAGAAGTTTGAGCGAAGTGTGAAGGTTTTTTTGTGCTTAATTGAAACTGTAATCAGGCTTTTGTAGAAGCTATTTTCTCAGTTCATACCTTACGAATCTAATCTGAATTTCTATAAGACACTGTGTCTTCTTTGGGCAATGAGCCCTCTTGTATTTGAGTGGTGAGCTCTAGGCAGTGTGCCTGAATGCATGTGCATTCCCATTATTCTTCTTTATACTTTTAACAGGGTATAATATTGTGGGCTGACATCCACTATTGGTTTTCCCCTAATAGGGTTTCCATGTAAAAAATCTTGGTGTTCTCTATGTTTCTGATGTGCTGATGGTTTATGGTTTATTGTTCATTAATTAGATCTGATATTAAGTTAAGTTTGAAAAGTTTAAATATTATGTGACAATTGATTCACCCCTCGCTCAGTTGTCTATCCTTGTTTTGACAACAATTGCATCGTGAGCAAGTTCCTTGAAGAAGTTTAAAAGCTTGAGGTGATCCGAGATGGCATCATACAAGAAGGACAAGCCCTAGATTCGATGGAACAAATTACCCTATGTGGAAAGCAACGATGGAGTGTCATTTCAGGTGTATTGGTGAACCTTTCTAGAATATTACAAAGAATAGATATGTTATTCCTCAGAATGGTCCTTCCACTCCTAATGAGGTTAAAGAGGCTGAGACTAATATCAGGGCTATTGAAGCTTTATTGAGTGCTATGATAGATTCGGAAATGAAAAATGTGATGGATCTGAAGACAACTCATGAGATCTGGAAGAAGTTGGAGACTGTTTATGACATGCACTTGTGAAGGTTGCTAAGCTAACAAGTTTGAAAGGAAGTACAAACTTTGAAGATGGGTGAAGATGAAAATATTTATTCTTTTATGCAAAAAGTAAATGAACTTGTGATGGGTATTAGATGTGTCGGTGGTACCTTGGATGAACAAGAAATTGTAGCTAAAGTGCTCAGATCATTGTCTCCCCCTTACAAATCAAAGGCTCATGCTATTAAAGAGCTTAGAATAGTGACAAATGTGACAAGAGATATGTTGATTGGTAAACTTTTTGCTTTTGAGTTGAGTGAATTTGGTGATTCTGCCCCTAAGATTGAATCTGCATTTAAGGCTTTTGTATTCGGAAGAAACATGCAAAGATATGATCCAGGAGAAAGTTCTAGAAATACATTCAAGTATGAGGAAGAGATGAAACAACTTGAAGAAGAAGAAAGAGAGGTAGAAGAGCTAGAAGCACTGATTGTGAAGAAAGAAGGCAGAGGACAAGGTAAGTATAAAGGAAATTTTCCTATTAAATGTTTCTCTTGTAACAAAATAGGTCATTTTGCTTCAAGGTGTCTTGAAAGAGTTCCTAGGTCCAAGCCTTACAAACCTAGATTTCAAAAGAAATGCTATTATGCTAAAGAAGGTGTGACTGATGAAGAATATGATAAAGAAAATAGAAATGAAGATGAATGGGATTTCATTGCTATCAAGGAAAATGGTTTGGTGGCTACTGAATCTAATAATGTTGAGAAAGCTCTTGTAGCCCGAATTTAAGAAAAGGATGAGTGGGTTATTGACAACGGATGCTCACATCATATGACTAGTGACAAAAGAAAATTTGTAAATCTAAAGAAATATGACGGTGGGGTTGTAAGATTCAAAGATAACAATGTTGGTGTGATTCGTGGTAGAGGATCTATTTGTCTTGGTGGTAAACATAACAATGATGATGTCCTTTATGTTGAAGGCTTGAAGCATAACCTGTTGAGTGTTGGACAGATGGTGGACAAGGGTTACAATCTTCAGTTCAAAAATGGAAGATGATGGATACTTGGAAGTTAGGGAAATGAAATTGCTTTAGGTACAAAGACAAAAGGTAATATTTTTCACCTAAGTTCTGATGTAAGTTGTTTGATTGCTGAAGTGGATGAAAGTTGGTTATGGAATAGGAGGTTGTGTCATGTGAATTTTGATAACATTGTCAAGGTGAGCTCCACTCAAGCAGTACGAGATCTACCTAAGCTAGTAAAGCCTACTAACACAATATGCAAGGAATGTTAGATGGGAAAACAAACTAGAGTTTCTTTTTGGAGTAAACAACATCATACTAATGGAATACTGGAGTTGGTACATACTTATCTGTGTGGTCCCTCTAGAATCAGAAGTCTACAAGGACAAAGGTACTTTATGCTACTTATTTATGATTACTCTAGGATGATATGGGCTTTCTTAAGAGAAAAAGGTGAAGCATTAGAGAAGTTCAAAAGTTTCAAAGCTATGGTAGAGAATGAGATAGGTTTGAACATCAAATTCCTAAGGTTAGACAGAGGTGGCGAGTTCACTTCCCAGGAGTTCAATTCTTTATGTGAAGAGCATGGAATCAGAAGATAATTATATGCTCCCTGAACCCCTCAACAAAATGGAGTTGTAGAGAGAAATCACATAACAATTTTGAATGTTGCTAGAACAATGATGTTGGAAGGAAATGTACCTCACATCTATTGGAGAGAAGCTGTAAACACTGTTGTGTACACTCTAAACCAAGTAAATGTCAATGGTATTTCTGTTAAGACTCCTTTTGAGCTATGGTTTGGTTATAAGCCTAATATTAAATATTTCAATATCTTTGGAAGAAAGTGTTATATTAAGAGAGATGAGGACATAGGAAGGTTTGTTGCAAGGAGCGATGAAGGAATCTTTCTAGGTTACTCTACTAAAAGCAAGGCTTCCTAGTGCTATAATAGAAGATTGAGGAAAATGGTTGAAAGTGAAAATGTTAGAGTTGATGAGGACTCTGCTAGATCATCCAAAGACTGTGGATATGATTCAGATGACCAGCAAGATAGTACAGACAAAGGGAAGAGTTCTCAAACACAAAATCAAGCTCGAATTGTTTTGATGAATCAAGAAAGATAGGAAGGAGAAACAAGTGTAAGTGCAAAAGAAAGAATAGAAGAACTAGAAGTGCAAGAGAATCCTAAAATTTTGAGGTATGTAAAGCTAAATCATTCTAAAGATCAAATTATAGGAGATAAAAATAAAGGTGTGTAGACTAGATGAAGGATTGTAGAAGAGTATTGTTTGATTTCCAAGACTGAGCCTGACATTGTCAATGAAGCCTATAATGATGAACACTGGATGGAAGAAATGAAGGAAGAATTGATCCAAATTGAAAAGAATGATACATGGATTCTTGTTCCCAGACCTACAGACAAAAATGTGATTGGTACTAAGTGGGTCTTTCGAAATAAGTTGAATGAACAAGGTGAAGTAATCCAGAATAAAGGAAGACTGGTACGTAAAGGGTATTCACAAAAGGAAGGTATTGATTTTGAAGAAACCTTTGCCCTTGTTGCCATAATTGAAGTTGTAAGATTATTTCTTGCTTATGCCACATATAAGAACTATAAATTCTATCAAATGGATGTGAAGTCAACATTTCTAAATGGTGAGTGAGAAGAAGAGGTATATGTTTAATAGCCGGATGGATTTCAACTAACTGATAAGGAAGACATGGTTTGCCAATTGAAGAAAGCACTATATGGACTCAAGCAAGCCCCTAGAGCTAGGTATGCTAGACTGGACAAATACTTACTAAACCTTGGATTCAATAAAGGTACTGTTGATAGTAACTTGTATTTTAAGTTGGATCATGATAAACAGTTGATTATTGAAGTCTTTGTTGACGACATTATTTTTGGAGGAGATGATGATCTATGTATGAAGTTTGTTGATCAAATGGAAAGTTAATTTGAAATGAGTATGATTGGAGAGATGAAGTTTTTTCTCGGATTGCAAGTTACTCAGTTGGACAATGGTATTTTCATATCTCAGTCCAAATATGTGAGAGAGTTGTTGAAAAAGTTTGGCATGGAAGACTCAAAGCCTGTTGGTACACCCATGGTAACTGGATGCAAGTTAACACAGAATGATGATTCTCCTAAGGAAAATCAAACAAGATACAGGTCAATGATTGGTGGATTGCTCTACTTAACTC
This sequence comes from Sequoia sempervirens, assembly GCA_007258455.2. Classification (NCBI taxonomy): domain Eukaryota; kingdom Viridiplantae; phylum Streptophyta; class Pinopsida; order Cupressales; family Cupressaceae; genus Sequoia; species Sequoia sempervirens. The sequence goes on along the minus strand of VDFB02166201.1, from coordinate 20,199 downwards.
AGACCAAACCAGACATCATGAATGTTGTGTGTATGGTTGCTATATTTCAAGTTGATCCAAAAGAATCACATGTAACTACTGTAAAGAGAATTTTCAGATATTTGAAAGGAACAGTTGATTTTGGGCTTTGGTATCCTAAAGATTATGATCTTATCTTAAGTGCCTATATTGATGCAGACTAGGTAGGAGATGTAGATGACAGGAAAAGCACTAGTGGTGGTGCCTTCTTCCTAGGGAAGAAGCTAGTGTCTTGGTTGAGTAATAAGCAAAATTCCATTTCCCTATCTACTGTTGAGGCAGAGTATATTGTTACTGCAAAAAATTGTACTCAAGTGTTGTGGATGAAACATATGCTAAAGGAAATTAGAGTTGTATATGATGACCCTACTTCCATATACAGTGACTCAAGTGCAATAAAATTATCAAAGAATCCAGTGCTACACTCTAAGACCAAGCATATATCAATCAATTTTCACTTCCTGAGGGAGAAAGTAAGTGAGAAAGAAGTCAAACTAGAGTATGTTCCTACAAAAGAATAGATTGCAAACGTTTTCACCAAGCCATTTCCAAAATATACCTTTGAGTATCTCAGAGGGATGCTAGGGGTGATTACCCCTCCTGATATGAACTAGAGATGCATTGGTTTGCATCAATCCGTGCACTTCGTGATCATATTCTAATCCAAATTGATGTTGTGGTGCCTACTACTTAGGGGGAGTAGTCAGAAGTGCAGATATGTGTTTCAGATCTTCTATAGAATAGATATTTTCCATTGATGTCAAAGGGGGAGAAGTGCAATGTGAAAAATATTTCTAGGGAGAAGAGTTGAGGAGAAGAGTCAAAACCTAAAGAAGAGTAAGTGTTGTGTTGATGGTATTTTTCATATCATGTGTTTCCATCAATGCCAAAGGGGTAGATTGTTGGATGTTGTGGTTGTGTTGCTGATATGCGGTTTTCATTGATGTCAACACTATTAGCATTGATGTGTTGAAGGTTGTATATGTCGAGGATATTGAGAAAATTGTAATAGGAAGAGTTGCAGGTTGTCAATGGAGAAGTGTAGATCAGTTTATCGGTGTGATCTGTACATTGGTGATCAACTGTTGTGGACTAAAGGGTTTCTTTTTGAGTGTATCTAGTTTATCCACTAGAAGTTTCAGAGGTCCACATGAAGTTTTGAGCAAGTTATGAAGATTTGTATTATGACAATTTTTTTGCTACTTCAGGTTGTGTTCTTGAATGAAGTTCAAGTGATTTTTGTAAGTTCAGTTGTTGCGGATGATTCTCTGGTGTTTTATGGTGGTTTTGGATGTTTCTAGATCATTCTCTATCTTTGTTGCACATCCGCGTTGATTGGTGTGTTCGTGGTCGGTGATTTTTCTCTTATGTGTTCAGGTTTTTATGTTCTTTGTCGACATGGTGGTTGTAGCATGTTGTGGATCCTTGGAGCTTAAAATTTGAATGTTTGGCATGCTCGAGGAGGTTTTTTTAAGTCTTCATTACATTGTGGTTGATGGTGTTTGATTCGTATTGGAAATTTACTTGTAAATTTGGGCCAATATTATGTATATGTTTTATATTTCATATTTTATTTTGGCCAACGAAGTTGTTGATGCAAATCCATGTTGCAGATATATAAGAACGGTTGTTTGTGCAAAGTAAAATTGTGTGTGAGAGCAGAGGAAGAGATAATGGTGAATAGTGATCTAATCATTTGATTGTAGAGTAGAGTGTGAAGAAGTTTGAGCGAAGTGTGAAGGAGTGTTTTTGTGCTTAATCGAAACTATAATCAAGATTTTGTAGAAGCTATTTTCTCAGTTCATACCTTGCGGATCTAATCTGAATTTTTGTAAGACAATGTGTCTTTTTTGGGCTGTGAGCCCTCTTGTATTTGAGCAGTGAGCTCTAGGCAGTGTGCCTAAATGCATGTGTGTTCCCATTATTCTTCTTTATACTTTTAATAGGGTATAATATAGTGGAATGGCATCCACTGTGGGTTTTCCCCTAACAGGGTTTCCACGTAAAAAATCTTGGTGTTCTCTGTGTTTCTAATGTGCTGATGGTTTATGGTTTATTTTTCATTCATCAGATCTGATATTAAGTTAAGTTTGAAAAGTTTAAATATTTTGTGACAACTAATTCACCCCCCCTCTCAGTTGTCTGCCCTTGTTTTTCCAATAGGTTTTTGCTCACCTAAATCACTGTGTTGTGGTATGCATGATATTTATGTTCATTTTTGTTTAATTTTCTGTAACTGGAAAGATATGTAAATTTTTTGGATTATTCTCCTTCAAGATTAGTGTAGGAAGTTGTTATGGTACCTTAGCTTCCTTACACTCTAGATGCTTGATCTAAAGTTAGAAATGTCCCACATTTGAGAGACCATTCCCATTGTTGTTCTAAAATATTGAACAAGGTTCAATAAGGGTGTAATTCTAGGTGACAAAATTTTTTAGCATGCTTAGTGAGACCAATTTAATGAGCCTTACATATTTTTTTTGTGAATATTAGTATTTTTCTTAGTCGTTGAAATCATTGGATACACAATAAAAGCACCTAACAACTCCAATCTTTTGGTTTTAGACCATGTTGATCATTCATACAAAATATACAAATAAGAGAATCTCATAAAGGTAAGTGTTCTAAGTTCTTAGAATTATCTTTATCTTCATCAATAAATAAAAGATATAGCAAGAAATTCACAAAATATTTAAGAGTCCAACCAATGATATAATTCATACTTGTTGCTAATAGTTCCTCCAAGCCAAAAAAATATTATTCCATGATCCTTCTATGGATTTCCCAAGGAATCAAGTCTTTGTCACCTTTAATGGAGCAAGTCCTATTATCCTTTCTAATCATGATGACATCTTTATAGTAGCTTTTAAAAATAATACCCTATTTCACCAGTGAAAATGTTATCACCCCTATAGAGAACATCTAATAAATTTCCAATATATGCTCAATCCATAATATCATATAAGATAATGTATCTATTCAACTTCCTTCCACCACCTTAAAGGGTAAGGAATTACAATGGTATAGAGGGTTACCACCTAATTCAATTCATAACTGGGATGAGTTAGGTGAGAAGATTTGTGAATAGTTTGAAGATAAAATTGACCATTTGTCCCTAGTAGAACAATTGACCACTATTAAAAGAGCCTCGCATGAATTAATGGGAGACTTTAATTTAAGATTTCGGGAGACTTCGGATAGAATTCCAACCTTGGTCAAGCCTTCTCCATACCATGCATCTTGTATTACTTTAGAGCTCTAAACAATGATGTAGGTGCAATGATATAGCCATTGAGGGGAATGACCTTACCTAATACTTATGAAGTTTCTCTAAGAACATCAAATTATTTAATACAAGTTGGGAAAATAGCCCCAAGGCCTCCAATATTTTGTTTCCCAAATTTTCACCCACTCAACTAATCTTGGCACCTCTTCTTGTAGTAACTATTCAACCAACCACTTATAATATCCCTTCCAATAAATTATACAAACTAAAAATCTTGTTATAAAACTTTGATGATGAGTTAGTATCTTTAAAGAGGTAACAAGCACATAATAATGTATTTTAGTAGACTTATAACCAAGATCACCAACCCAATAGGAAACCTTATCAAGTGAATGTTCAAGGACAAGGTTAGTTAGGCTATGTTGGGTTGTTTAACACCCTTAGCCCGTCTATTACAAACTCTTCCAAAGTTAATTTTCCTAATGCAAAATAATTTAGCTCAAGACCATAAAAGTGTTACCCATGCAATTAGCCCCATAACCAAAATTCATGCCAAAATGGGGTCCTAAACCAAGCTTTGATGGTTCAACGTGTAACAATGCTTCAAGAACAACAATATAGATCATGTCAAGAAGGGATAGTGAGACAAGAACATGTGAAAGGTGAGTCCATTCTAATGAATTGAAAGGAGGGTGATTTTTCTAAGGCCAATCAATGGGAATTTTTGTTGGATGGTGACAATGATGAAATTAGTGATGATTTCCATTCAAATGATGACAATTCTACCCTTGCTATTTGTTCTATCAATATGGAAAAGGAAGAATATATATGTACCATGGAATATTTAGATGAATCAGCTCATGATGTCAATTATTCAATGTTGGAAAAATGAAGAACATATTTTTATACTATTTTTATTGTCATTGATGTCACCATGTATATTAGTTGCAACTGCACGATTAAGTCTTAGTTCGATCTAGTATTCTGGACCGGTATCTGAACCAGTATGTAGTTATCATCCTCTAGTGTTTTGGTCTGCAGTTCTCAATTGTTGATTACTATTGCTTGCAATTTTTTGGAAATTTTTTTGGATGTCGGAAGGTTTCTTACTTAGAATCTCTCGTGCACAAATGCTCGAATGGTGTATTGGCATTACTTTGTTGTTGCTTTTTTCCATTTGGCCATCTTTGGTTGACCTCATGGATAGTTGGTGATATGGTGAATTAATTTTGTGTTGCGAATGTATGTGTGACCTATCTTAGACATTTTGAATTATCTCTTGAAGGATTTTTGGAGCTGACAGTTAATATTTTTGGTGGCATCTAATTAGGCCGACCTAATTGATGCTTGCAGATGGATCAGGTATATATTTCAGATAGTTTTGAAGATTGAAATGTAGAAGTACTGGTTGCGAAGTTGTGAATGTGAAAAGTGTGAAGATGATGAAGTGTGTCAAGTCAGTTTATTAAGCTTAAAAGGAACTGAATCAACACTTGTTAGGTGTACATTATCAGTTCATTTTCTGGTTGTAAGCCATTCTGTTATTGTAATTCTATAGGCAGTGAGCCTTTGTATTTAGATAGTGAGTCCTAGCAGTGAGCTACCCTTTTTTTGTAATATTTTATAACCGGTTATACTATATTGTGAGCTATCCCTCACCGTGGTTTTTCCCATTTTGGATTTTCCATGTAAAAATTTTGGTTTTCATGTGTTGTGTAGTTTTATGTTTTATTGATGATCTTTCTTATCTTTACTATCTTATGTATTGGAGTTATTGGATGGTATTTTTTTAACAAGTTTAATAAGATATTGATTCAACCCCCCTCTTAGTATCTTGGATATTCAACAATTGGTACCAGAGCTTGGTTCCTCTAGAGAAGCCTAACAGCTTGAGGAAGATCCTAAAGATGGAACATATGGATGATAAAGAAGAGATCTAAGTTGCACTTGAAGATCATGACAAGGTTGAAAATTAAAATAGAGATTTGAAAGAAAATCTTGATGAGGCAAATGAATGTGTCCAAAAATTGAAAGAGCAATTGAAGAAGTTCAAAGAAAGACAAGGAAGTAAGTGAGCAGTTGAAGCAAGCTAATGAAGATATTACTGGTTTGAAGGTACAAGTGGAGGAAAAGAAAAGAATTGAAGAGTGTCTGAATAAAATGGTGCAAAACAAGTCTGATGAATGCACTAAGCTTGAACAAGAAGTGGTGAATCTAAAGGTAGATTTGGAGAAAGAAAAAATTTGTGAAGATAGTTTCAAATCCAACTCCGAAAAGCTTGATGAGTTAATTGTAGGGAAGAGACCCTCTAAAGACAAAGGTGGTCTAGGAAATTATACCGGTGAAAGCTCCAAGGTTGTACAAAATATAGTGGACAATCAGAAGACTCAAGATAAAAGGAAGCAAAAAAGAAATCCAAAGAACTTTGTTAAAAAGTCGTTCCTGTCAGACAACCAAATGCTCAAAGGTATCCATCCTTCAATGGTATTTGTTTTTCATGTAATAAATTTGGTCATAGAGCAACAAAGTGTAGGAGTAGGATGAATCAGTTTTCTGGTGCCTTCTTCGATCAGTGTTTTGTATGCAAGAAATTTGGACATAGAGCTAGTGAATGCAAAACCCAGATGATGAATCAATTTAATGGAGGAAAAGTAAATCAACCTTTTAATGGCTATTGCTATACTTGTAAAAAAATTGGACACAAAGCTAATCAGTGTAGATCAAAGGTTAATGGAGGACAATCTAATTAGAGAAATGTTTTCTGCTATAATTGTAACAAATCGAGACATATTTCAAGAGTCTACAAAAGTAAAAAGGGAAAGCCTAGTCTGATCTGATAAAGCATAATGAACTAGTAAAGAAAATTGACAAGGAAGATGTTAGGAAAGAGATGAACAATATTTGGAGAAAGAAAGAAGAGCCTAAAACAACAAATGTGTTTGTGCCCCCATCTGGTGTAAACAATTCCTCTAGGAATTAGACCTAGCAGGGTCTTAGGGGGAGCATTAACAGGAAATCATTCAAACCCCCTGGATGTTTGGCATGTCAGTTGTTGCACAAAGATATGTGATAAGCAATGGATTGTCAAAGGTTTTGGAAAAGAAACCAAAAGAAAATATGTAGGCATGTTGATTTGAGCGAATTAGGGTTTTTCTATGTTGAGAAGAGTGTTTTTAGCAGCTTTTTATAACCTACCACATTTAATGCGAATTAGGGAAAATCATTGTTTTATGAAGTGGTTTAGTAAGGAATTTTAATCACTTGTGTGTTTAAAAGAATCAGAGAGCATTTTGGAGTGTTCTTGAGGTGATTTGGAGTTTGAGTTGTGCAAACCCTAGTTCTGGTTCTTTACAAAGAAAAATATATTTTGCTTATCTGTGTTGTTATGGGTTTGTGTGAATCATCTTTTTGAAATCATTTGAGCTTGGAATTAAGAAGAATGGCAACCCCTATAGTCATCAAAGCATCAGAAAGAACTAGGCCATCATATAGGAAGTATTCTATGAAGGTTTTCGAAGATGATCCTATGGGTGCCTTCTCATCAATTCCTTATGGGGTTATGTCAACAAAAGATACAAGAATGTACATTCAAGTCAAAACTGATGAAATCAATCATGGAAAGTTGGTAGATATTTGGTAGAATGAGCTCACTGGGGATAATTTCTTGGTGAAACCTGAACATTCAAATATTGTTACAAATAAATTGGACAGATGGAACTACTTTCCTAATTTCAGTTCCCCGATTGATGATAAGTACGTAAAACCAATTCTCAGCAGAATGCATGATAAATTCTTGTGGACTGATCGACCCCATCTTATTACTAAGGAAGCAATTAAGGTTGTTATCGGACTCTGTGATACCAGACCGTTACCCATGTTGAAAGCAGTAAAGAATGAAGTGGTGATGGAACTCACAGGTGCCACATATGATAGTAGAGAACTTACTACAAATCCTATCATTAATCCTACTGTGAAGTATGTTGCTATAATGATTAGACATAAAATTTACTTCACCAACAGAGAGAACTATGTGTTTGCTACAACTATTTATACTAGTTTTGATATGGTAGTCAATGGTGTAGATTATGATTTATGCAAACTTCTCTTACAACAGTTGTCAGAGAATTTGAGGATGACCAAGGAAAAGAAGTATGTTTTTAAATTTGGCTCCCTGATTGTCTGCTTGTTGTTCTATTTCCTAAAGAGACTTCCTGGAAAGGATGATGTGGTATTTTGGGATACATCCAAGTTGGTGGCACATCATATCTTTGATTAAATACATAATTTGGGTGATATGAAGAACAAGGATAATGCTCTAACATCATTCTTTGTTGTGTTCAAGAGTAATATGAATGAGAGAGAAAGGATTTCAAGGAAAATTGTTGAGAAGTACAGAAATGATATCATATTACATGTCTCTTCTGATGAATGTATGATTGAAGTTGTTGAGCCCCTGACTATGTGGATTCAACCATTAGGTTATGAGATTACAGAAGATGAAATTGAAGGTTATGTATAGATGTTGAAAAGTCCAAAAGATGTCAATGAACCTAGAATTGGGACTTATGCTGAAAAATCTATGGAGGTCCACTTTTAGCACAAGAAGCCAATAATAAGAAAGAATGTAGAAAAGAAGCTTAGAGAAGTAGGTTATATTGATGAGGAGATTGCATAAATTATGGCTAAGAGAGAGCAGATGGAGGGAGAATCATCAGGACCAAGGAGATCCGATAGGACTACTCCAAAACCCTTTACAGCCCCTGCAATAAAAGTTCAACCCAATATTGTTGATAAAGGAAAAGGCCCAACTCCTTTTAGACCTACTACTAGATCTGGGAAGAGGAAAGGAACTCCTTCGGTGGTACCTGGAAAGAGAGGAAAGAAAGAAAAAGCTACAAGGGAGAAAAACCTTAGTGTCACTAATGATCAAGATGAAGAGGAAGAGGACCCCACAACAAAATTAGTAAGGAAGAAAAGAGGAAATGTGTCTTTTGGTGAAGGTGCTTCTCAGGAAGCTAGTGTTAGTTCTAAGAGAGTGCATGTTGTTTCATCCTTTGAGGAAGAAGAAGAACAAGACTTTGGTGTTCATGTGCACACCAAACCAAAATCGAAGAAAGAAAAAGTGTCTAAAGAAGCCTCTCCATACTAAGGCAAACAAAAGGATACTCCGATAAGACTTGATACCCCTTTCAAATTAGAGGCAATACTCAATTAATTGATACATTTTGAAGATATACTGAAGCCTACAACAAATTATTATGATCAAGTGGGTAAAGAGGATAGAAAAACATTAATTTTAGCCATTATTCAGTATGTAATAATTTTGGATGTTAAGTGGGATGATCTAAACAATAATGTACCTGAGAAAATGTGGGTAGCCCTGATGAAATGGAGATCAGAAGTTGTTGAATTAGAAGAGGAAATTAGGAATGATGCATTTAAGAGAATTGGGTCTTCTTGGCCCTAAATGATCTAGAAACTCTAAAGAAGGTATGTGCAAATCTATTCTGGATAAAGAAAAGAGTGAATATTTTGATGACAAAGGATAAGAAACAGATAAAGAAAATAAGGAAGGAAACTAAAGAAGTAATCAAAGATATGACTGAGAAATATGGCATGCTTGGTGCACTACCATCTAGTTTTGCACCTAAGTCAGGTGAAGAAGTCACTATAGAAGAAGTTGAGGAAGATATTCCTTCCCATACAGGTGATACAGGTATTTTTGTGGATGCAAATGATGCAGATATCCCTTTGGATAGAAGTATTGAAAATGATCCTCCAGAGATGGAGAAACAGAATGAGGAGAAGCAGAGCCAGAGAAACATGATGATGCCCCTCTGGAGCATACTAAGGGTGAAAAAGATAATATTGAAAAGGATAATGCTAAAAAAGAACAAGATAAAGGTGAAAGTGAAGGAAATGAAGAAGGAAAAAGGGACAAAGACAAAGATGAAGATGATAAGGAGGAAAAGAAAAAGGAAGAAGAAGAGAAAATTGAAGAAGAAGATAAGGAAGAAGAAAAAGAAAAGGAAGAGGAGGAAAAAGAAAATGTGGAATCTGTTGGGAAAAATGAAGAAAATCAAAAGCAAATTGCAAAATCTCATAGGTCTCCCGGTGATGATGTATTGAAAGGCTTGCTATCCAAGCATATCAAATTCCAACCATTGATTCCTCCAGAGCTTCTACAACTCCCTATGATTGAAGGTTGTGTGGACTTAGATAAAATTTCTCTTATTCATAAGGTGGTATTAGGGGATGCATTGTAGGCATCTAGAAGAAAGGAGATTCTTGAAACTCATCAGAAAGGAATAGAGCTCATTGAATATGATCTTAAAGCATTGCAGGAGGCCACACCCGGTACTTCAATAGATACATCTCTCGCTCTGGTAGAGAATTTGAGATTGTTATTGGACGCATTTATGGAGTATGCCTCTAGACTCAATGAGAAGACAACGCAAGAGGTTGAGGAGAAACTTAGAGAGAAAAGGTAATTAGCACTACATGACAAGTGTGCTTTGGCACACACAAATGTTGAGAAGAATTTGGATGTTGTGCAAATTTGTGAGTCTGAAGAAAATTCTAATATCCTCTCCATAATATCAATATATAACATTAATTTAATGATTTAGTTAGAAAAGATAAACAAAATATAGGAGAAATTTTCCAACTAAAAAAAAAGTTTGATAAACTTAAATTAATAAAACATAATTATGGCATTATATGTGAAAATTCGTAAATTTTATCATTAGATACAACATTTTCAATAATTTCCTCCATTCACCAAATGAATAGATGCTCTCTTAGCTTCATTGTCTTGCACAGATAGATAACTTGTAACTGCACAACTAAAATGCAGACATTAGTTTCCACATAGTTCATCAATAAACATAACTTAAAGCAATATACCAGCCTAAGGCCCTAAGGGGCCGACCTAATGTCTTCGGGGCTCAAAATGGTCTTTCCTACATACGCACAAAGTAGAGACTTCGTAGTTCGGGACTTGAATACAAAGCATAAGTTCCACATGATATCGGTTGATTCAAAAAAAGTTAGATACTCATTTTCTTATCAATCTAAGGGACAGTCGATGTTCAAGGTTTACAAACTTCTCAACAATCTTGAGTAACTCAATATCAATTTTACATCTGTTTTTCATTCCATACTTAAGAACAGAAGAAGATTAAGGTTTAACTTTACAAAACACTAGTGATTCCTTTCAACTGTTATACAAATTACTATAAAACCTAGCTAAACATGAACAAAATCACTCATTTTACTAATAAAGAACAATCAAATAAAATACATTCATTTGGAGACAAATCATCAACGAGAAGATAAATAGTCTTTTGTCTAAATCTACCTCATAAAATGATGTCATCGATGAAGAACAATCATTTTAAACACATTAATTCATAAGACAAGACTCAATACACTAGTCTATACTCAAAATGCATACGGAAACCACAAGTTCCAATCATACATACAAAAAAGCAAGAATAAAAAGAAATTACAATAAATGGTTTATCACTAATTTGAAAGCATAGTCATAGCTTCATTCCTAGGTTCACTTTTGATGAGATTGGTTGTGGACAAGATGACAGGAAGAATTGAGCTTGGCTAGAAAAATATAACGTGGATCAATAAGAGAGAACAAGTAAACAATTAACTACCAACTCGAGCATAAGACACTTAGGGTTTGCATGGACAAGTCAATCGGTACCAAATCCTTCTTGCGACTGGATCCACAGATGCAACAACACCAAAGGAATGGACACTAAAGGAAACAATCCTACCCAAATATCAAAGATTTATTACATCAAATCATTTGTTTAATTGGAATTTTTCCAATGTCATATCATCGAAAGAATAAAATAACCATAAGGTAGGACGTGTTTAAAGTAATAGGAGTAAACACTATGATTCATATTATAGGCATGATCGACTTATACTTCTATGCCATAACAATATGGGTCTACTCGAAATGCCTTAAACATTTGATAAGCATAATCCGCTACTTTGCTTCAAATTAATCTTTTACAGATATAATGAATGCAAACCCAAAAATATAATAAATTGGTGCTTTAAAATATTAAAGACTGGGCAAGGAAACGCCGCACTGGAAAGTCTAACTCTTTAATACGCAACAATTTAAAACCATTTTCAATACATACAATTTAGTATTCTTTTTTATTAACAAATTTCAGACAAAGACGCACTTTCAATCCAATTTTGCATCAATAATATTGAATCCCAAATACTGCAACTACCTCTCAGTATGCATTACAAACAATTTTTTTTAACAAAATACAATCTTCTATTATCACTTTCATTTATTACAAATCATAATTTCTCAACTCCTCTGCATTTTGAATCCTACATCTAAACATCTTTCTACACATAATGCGATTAATCTATCAAAACCCTAGAATTAGGAGCCTTTATGAGAGTTGGCTTCATGACTTTTTAAGCTAACATCCCAGAGATTGAAATAACATTATAATTGATGACAGAAGCATTCCATACCTTTCGCCCAAATTTTTTTGATTTGTTCTTAAGGATGATCGAATCAATACAATATGACCATTGTTTTCTAAAGCAAACTTAAGCCCGAGCAAAGCACCATGACACCATGCTCCACGATTTTCTTATACATCAAAACTGTTATTATTTCAAAGATTATTAAAACCCAGACTTTAATGGTTTTCCAACTTAGATCCTTATTAAATCAATGGTTATCACCTGTTTATATTAATGATAGTTTTATACTCATAGAGACATTTCCACGAGTGACACCATAACGGTAGAGGGGAGACCCATGGCAACTACCTCCATAATTGTTTTCAAATAAAAGAAACAATATATATATAAAAAAAATGTTGAACTTTAAAATGGATGAGAACTAGGAATATGCACATAGCCTTGAGTAATCGAACCATATCAAACATCATTTTTGGTCAAAGGGTAAGGGATCACAATAATAATACACACATTAATAACTAAAACAGAGTATACAAGAACTCTTGTGGTCATAAAATCATAACACACTTGTACACGGATTCACACAGTATTCTTTCCATCTTCCCACTAACTTATAAACATATTTTTTATGAATACTTTTGTACTCTATCATATATGCTTGAGCTTAAAAAATAACGATAAGGAGATGTTATATAAAGATTTAAATTCTTATCACTTTCATCACCGCTTCATAAATGAATCTATCATATGAGAATATTTGGTGCAGATTAGGCTCTACATTCTCCCTCAGTAAAAATTGACTTCCTCCTGGAAGTCATCAAAGAAAAAAATATTTGTTGACTCCAACATATCCAACAAAAGTTAGTTTTCATCAAAATATTTACTAAGTTGACTAGATATTCTTTTTATCATTATGCAACAATATAAAACCTAAAAGCTGCATCACCAAATGAAGAAAATACAAAGAAATCCATATTCGCTCATCCATACTAGTCTTCATATCACAAGAATAGCTTTAGTCTATAAATTATATTACCTCGAATTAGCTCACTTGATCACTAAATTAGTTAAAAACCATATTTGCTCACCACCCAACCATAGGATCAATTTAATCTAATCCACCCTCCGAGCTAATAAAGATTAAATCGATAACCAATTCTTACTCATAAATTTTACCTCACTTTCTTTTATAATAAAAATCAATATCTCTAGCAATTATTTCCATCACAACACTAACACCAACTATCATAATAATATTCATATAAAAATTCATTAATCTTTCCAAATCAATATACAATAATATTAGAACAGATTTCTTTGCAAAATTAACTTGTATACATTCATCTCAATCACGAAGTCATATAAAATAGAATTACAATTGATTTTCTTACCTTCTTTCAGCAACTTACAATCATACTTTTATTCCATAAAATTTTCAGTCATCCCATATCATAGTAGTTTCCAATAAACCTAATAATAGCTCACACAGAGAAACCATAGCTCACAGAAAGCATCCAACCAACATAACAATGCTTATACAAGAATTTCTCCATTACTTATAATAGAAGTATAAATTACTGATAATCAAATTTATTGCAATATATATTCTCTTACAATTTAATCATCACAAGTATCAATTTCATTCATCATATATACTTTAAATGAAATTGAAATGATTAATGCCAAAAATAACCATAATGCCATAATTTAGACCTAACACAATTTCACAATATACATTCCTCAAGACGTCTCTCACCTATACAACCTGGCAGGACAATCTACACATTTCACATTACTTCATGCAAACCAACAACTATAAAGCCTCAAAATATAGAAGTTCCAATGAGTAAAGATTTTGCATAAAAATCAAAAATCAATAAATAAAACTTCATATAAAAACAAATTAATTAGCAGAAAAGCACTAGTTTAAATCAAAACCAAAATCCTTAATAGAATAGTCCTTGAGGCAAAAGGACAATAAACAACCAAATATCTTAAGAAATCTTCAAGCTGTTGGCTCTCTATAAATAAATAAGAAACAAAATATTAAATCTTCTCACAAAATGGAACATCTCACTTACTCCATGATTTCAAATGAGCCACCTAAGGGGAGAAGGGGAATGTGGTGGTCTCAACCCACATGGAGCTCCAACATATACCACAAAAGAAATAGATCGTGAAATTTTTGTAGTTATAACATTCAACAATTATAAGTAATCAAAGTTAGATAACTCCCTTATCGTGTTTGTAACTCCCTTATTACCATTCAATAGTTCACACATAGCACATCTCCCAATAGCTCACACAAAGCTAGTAATGGCTCACACAGAGCAAATAGTGGCTCACACAAAGCAAATAATGGCTCACACAGAGTAGTATTAATGACTCACACAAAAGATGACATTAGCATCATATCAAATCATTGAATCCATTAATAATCTAAAATAAACAACAAATTCCTTACCTCTTTTCCCAACACGTCCCATAGCTCTCTTTTAAACCATTGCAACTTACACAATTTCCTTCATAAACTATTTTCTAAACAAGTTTTGTTTCAAAATCATTAACAATGTCTAACAGTACCAATAAATATTATACAATCATTAAACAAACATTTTATTTCTCAAACCTTCGAGTGAGAAAATTAAAAGAGAGAGATCCTCACATGAGATTGAAGATTTATGTAATTCCCTTGCCTAAACTCCCATAACATATCTCCAATGATTCATAATATCAATTCCCTATCCTCCTCTTTCCGCACGCTCCGTACCGATGCCGCTAATAATAATCAAATTGCGTATTCACTTGATATAAATTCGAGAACCGGGGAGCGAAAACGACTAACAGCCCGAGAAACTGCGCGACAGACTTTGGCGCGACGCTGGCATAATTTTGACGCAGGCGTAGCAGACTCGCCAGAAAATGATATTCCAGCGAAATGCGATTATTCAGACTGCTGGAACTGTTAAGCTTTTTCATACTTCCGCTTTCCAGCGATGCTTTTTCATAAAACGCTTCGCGGGATTCGTTTGGAAAACGACGACTTCTTTGGCGGCGCTATACGTTACGGAAAACTAACGCGTTTGTATAGCGAAGATTTGCTTTGCGGTATCGCAATAGGGGCTCATCTTGTCGTTTTTGTCGCATTTAAACAACATTCATCGAGGTTGCTTCAGAATGATGCAGTTCCGGCGCTTCCACCGAAACTACGAACAATTTTAACTTTTTGCGCATTTTTCGCCATGGCTTGCCCTCTCATATTTTCATTGCCAGCGCCCAATTTGCGTTTAGGACTGAAAGCAGGGCCGCGGAAAAATGCAATGTAAAAGTTGGCGAATTCAATGCCGTATAATTATGGCATTATATGTGAAAATTCGTAAATTTTATCATTAGATACAACATTTTCAATAATTTCCTCCATTCACCAAATGAATAGATGCTCTCTTAGCTTCATTGTCTTGCACAAATAGATAACTTGTAACTACACAACTAAAATGCAAACATTAGTTTCCACATAGTTCATCACTAAACATAACTCAAAGCGATATACTAGCCTAAGGCCGTAAGGGGCCAACCTAATGTCTCAGGGGCTCAAAATGGCCTTGCCTACGTACGTGCAATGCAGATACTTCATAGTTCGAGACTTGAATACAAAGCATAACTTCCACATGATATCAGTTGATTCACAAACTTAGATACTCATTTTCTTATCAATCTAAGGGACAGTCGATGTTCGAGGTTTACAAAATTCTCAACAATCTTGAGTAACTCAATATTAGTTTTACATCTATTTTTTCGTTCCATACTTAAGAACAGAAGAAGATTAAGGTTTAAATTTTCAAAACGCTAGTGATTCCTTTCAATTGGTATACAAATTACTATAAAACCTAGCTAAACATGAACACAATCACTCATTTTACTAATAACAAACAATCAAATAAAATACATTCATTTTGAGACAAATCATCAATGGGAAGATAAATAGTCTTCTATCTACAATCTACCTCATAAAATGATGTCATCGATGAAGAAAAATCATTTTAAACACATTAATTCATAAGACAAGACTCAATACACTAGTCTATACTCAAAATACATACAGAAACCACAAGTTCCAATCATACATACAGAAAAAAATAAAAAAAATAAAAAAATAAAAAATTACAATATATGGTTTATCACTAATCTGAAATCATAGCCATGGCTTCATTCCTAGGTTCACTTTTGATGATATTGGCAGTGGAAAAGATGATAGGAAGAATCGAGCTTGGCCAGAAAAATATAACGTGGATCAGTAAGAGAGAACAAGTAAACAATTAACTACCAACTCGAGCATAAGACACTTAGGGTTTGCAAGGACAAGTCAATCGGTACCAAATCCTTCCTATGATCGGATCCACATATGCAACAACCCAAAGGAATGAACACTAAAGGAAAAAATCATACTCAAATATCAAAAATTTATTACATCAAATCATTTGTTTAATTGGAATTTTTCCAACATCATATCACCTAAAGAATAAAACAACCATAAGGAAGAATAGGTTTAAAGTAACAGGTATAAACACTATGATTCATATTATAGGCATGAAAGACTTAGAATTCTATGCCATTACAATATGGGTCTACTTGAAATAGTCTACTTGAAATACCTTAAACATTTGATAAGCATAATCCGCTACTCTGCTTCAAATTAATCTTTTACAGATATAATGAATGCATACCCAGAAATATAATAAATCAGTGCTTTAAACTATGAAAGACCGTTCAAGGAAACGCCGCACTGGAAAGTCTGACTCTTTAATACGCAAAAATTTAACAACATTTTCAATACATACAATTTAGTATTCCTCTTGATTAAGAAATTTCAAACAAAGACAAACTTTCAATCCAATTGTGCATCAATAATACTGAATCTTGAATACTGCAACTACCTCTCCATATGCATTATAAACAATTTTTTTTTAACAAAATACAATCTTCTATTATAACTACCATTTATTAGAAATAGTAATTTCTCAACTCCTCAGCATTTTGAATCCTACATCTAGACATCTTTCTACACATAATGTGATTAATCTATCAAAACCCTAGAATTAGGAGCCTTTATGACAGTTGGCTTCATGACTTTTAAAGCTAACATCCCAGAAATTGAAATAACATTATAATCGATGACATAAGCATTCCATACCTTTCGTCCAACATGTTTTGATCTATTGTTAAGGCTGGTTGAATCAATACAATATGACCATTGATGTCTGAAGCAAACTTAAGCCCGAGCAAAGCACCATGATGCCATGCTCCATGATTTTCTTATATACCAAAACCATTATTGTTTCAAAGATTATTAAAACCTAGACTTTAATGGTTTTCCAACTTAGATCCTTACTAAATTGATGGTTATCACCTATTTATACTAATGACAGTTTTATCTTCATAGAGACGTTTCCACAAGCAGCACCATAACGGTAGAGGGGAAACCCGTGGCAACTACCTCCATAACCATTTTCAAACAAAAGAAACAATATATGTGTGTGTGTGTGTGTGTGTTTGTGTGTGTGTGTGTTGAAGTTTACAATGGATGAGCACAAGGAATATGCACACAACCTTGAGTAATCGAACCATATCAAACGTCATTTTTGGTCAAACATGTTACACCCATAACTTTAACTATGTTTGACTTTTTACTTTTGAAGTAATTAGTAGATGATTACGCATGATTCAATGATTTGATGTGAGGGAAAATGTCTAGAAAAATAATTGTTTTCATGAGTTATGTTTATTTGACTAAAAATTGGCATTTCTTTAAAAGTTGTCAAGATGTGATGATTTCATAAGGATTATGAAATGATTAATGATACATTAATCTTGAGTTGGTGTTTGCAAGTTGCATTCAGGAAGTAGGTTTATGCCCTCTGAGAAAGGGAGGGAGAGCATCAGAGAGAAGGGTATAGATACAAGGAAAAGAATAGGTTGCCACCATCTTAGGCCTAGTGTTGGTGCAAAATGGTGAACCTAGTTGAGTCAGGTAAGTGATACTCGACCCTTTTGTTCTCAGTTTATTTCTCGACTCTACAAGTTGTCGATGTCGTTTAAAGTCAAGTTCATGTTGTTTAACATGTTTAGAAGCTTGTTGATAGTAATCGACTAGTCGACCTTTGTGTTGATATGATTCTCTTAATGGTTATTAACTCT
Source organism: Sequoia sempervirens (assembly GCA_007258455.2). Taxonomy (NCBI): domain Eukaryota; kingdom Viridiplantae; phylum Streptophyta; class Pinopsida; order Cupressales; family Cupressaceae; genus Sequoia; species Sequoia sempervirens. The sequence continues at coordinate 2,282 of VDFB02166201.1, read as the reverse complement.
CTTTTTATTATATAAAACAAATGCATATATATGAATGTAGGTATACATGGGATAAGGTAAGCATATGTACTCATACACGTATAGATGGGTGCATGGATGCATATGTGCGTACAAAGACATAGATATTGTCAACGTACAAACATTTATGTTCAAGTACGTAAGGATACATACGTGCATGCATAAGCTATTGCAAGGAAAATGACTCACATATAAGTATATTTGTATATATGACGTGTTCAATCTTTAAACGTTTATTCTTCATGACTCTCATTGTGATATTGCATAAGGGCATTGATCATGATGATAATATTGAAGTGGATATTGAGGGGGTGACTTCGCTTGTGTGTCGACGTGGAAATGAACATCATCAACTTTGTATGGTAAAATTGATATTAATCTTGGAAGTTTTAATATTTATATATAATATGGGATCATTCAAAATGGCTAATCTAGCCGTAGAGCTTATTGTTTAGCTCAACTCTTACATGAGGAGCACGTTTTGAATTTAAAAGGGTATCATCTTGTTTCTAATGCCAACATGAGCCTTGAGAGTCTGTGACATACTAATTATCATTGGCAATAGATTTAGATGGTTTAAAAATGATAATAGTGACCATAAAGGGTTGTAAGCACAATTTCACGAAGGTGGAATAAACCTTATTTGATAGCAATTCAAATTCTCCACTTTCAAACCATGTCTCTCATCACATCAATTAGCATGGTAATTGTTCTTTTTATTAACAAAATATATATTCCAAAGTAAGTCGATGATATAGGGGAGGATAAGAATCATGTCATGGGTGAACGGAATAACAAATTCTTGGCAACCGATTCTTTAACTACTTTTGGAACTATTGTCTTGAACCACCTTTCTATCAGTTGGGAGAAGGGGGGATAGTATGCTCAGGGGAAAAAGAAGAGAAGTGGGAAGGTGAAGCAAAGGTGGGATCACATCCCTCATTTGCAGTTAGCTGCCATAGCGGTATGACTAAGTTGATATTTGGATGGGCTTAACACAAAGAGACCCATTGTGCAAGTGCAAGTGAGATCATCAATTGGATGAGGGAAGAGTATTCCTCACTTTCTAATAGCTTATGCTCATGGTTTGTGTTCCTTTCAACCAAAGAACTGACAAATATGGCTATAGAAGCAGCTTCTTATAAGGGTAGGATGGCTTGTCGACCATTAGGAAAGATAATAGAAGTAGATCTATACAAGTTACGGCTTGGTTTCTTACACAAATTGAAACATTGATTCAACAGTATACAACTTCAAAGTTGGGCCTATTCAGATTGTCGGATGGTGAAATGCCTCGGTATATATGAGCCAGATTCTATGTAGAAATCACTTCTTAAGTGCACTGTGAGCTATTGAATGATGAACAAAGATATTGACCAATATCTTATTTGGAGGCAATGGAAAAATACTTCTTAAAAGAACTCCTCCTAAGGACAGGCAAAGGGTCTCCTACATTTCCCTTGTCATTGGCAAGAAAATCTCATTCTCCAAGATTTTACATCAACTGTGGAGATTAATGGCACCGTCTACGTTGGAGGCATTAAAAGAGTAAGAAGGAAGCTGAAACAAATATTTCCTTAGTAGAGAGGCTTAAACCAAATTCCTGCTACATCCATATTAAATTCAAGTTCAAAGTTTGAATAGTGGAGAGATGACATGTGATATCATGTTCACTATAAGGAAAGTAATCTCACCCTTCTTTAAAATGGATATGGTCTTTTCCCCATATGTATATATGTATACATTGTGCAAATAAAGGTTTGTAATACCAATAATGAGGCAATGAAGCCATAACAATTTCATGCATGAAACATTATTAGATTTCTTTAAATATTCGAAATGAGAAAGTTTAATTTAGAGATTGCCTTAGAATGATTTAGTTGCTTAAAGGCAGTATTGGGATATGTTGCCTTAAAATACTCATGGGAGTTGAGATTGGGGATGAACGATGAAAACCACCTTTGTTGTTTATGAGACTATTTTTCCTTCTTAAAAATAAATACCAAACCTGGTGGATATAAAACCAAGCCTGTCTCATAATGAAGTAAAGGAGTGTTATCTTCTTGATATGTTCCTTATACGAAATTGAGTTTTGCATGTCATTTTGTAAAACCAATCCAAGAGTATAGGCGATTCAGGAATGTGGAAATTTAGATAGCCTATTGATTAACAACTATTATTTATGTTATGATTTCTCATGAGAGAGAGTAATCTAGGAAATACAAGATATAGATCTTGAAGCCCTTATGGAACTTATTTTATTG
>VDFB02166200.1:0-19034 GCA_007258455.2 Sequoia sempervirens | reverse complement strand
ATTTTTCGCCATTTTCGTCATTTTTTGCTAATTTCCCTACCACTCTTGGTTTTCGTTCCTCCAAACTCTTCCTTTCTACTCCTCCCTATGGATCTACTTGTACTTCCGCTATCCACCCAGTTTTATGAGGTGTGTTTTTTCTGTGTTTTTAGTTTAGTTTCTAAGTTTTAGCACAAAATCCCTTTTACACAGGAAAAGTTTGCAAGTAAAACCTTATGGTGAGGAAATCAACCATTATCTGCCATTGCCACATTCTTCAAAAGGAGAGATTCCCTACTGCTGGAGAAAATGTGCCATAGTGGACAAGTCGCAATTTGAGAAATAAATATGCAATGAACAGGGTAACTCCACTATGTGTCATGTTTTGTTCGAAAGAATAATTGGGACATTCTTCAGTATTTTTTCCATTTTTTGTTGCTTTCCCCGCCACTCTTGGTTTTCGCTCCTCCAAACTCTTCCTCACTGCTCCTCCCTATGGATCTACTTGTACTTCCGCTATCTGCCCAATTTTATGAGGCGTGTTTTTTTTTGTGTTTTTAGTTTAGTTTCTAAGCTTTAGCACAAAAGCCCTTTTTCACGGGAAAAGTTTGCAATTAAAACTTACAGCGAGGAAATCGATCACTATCTACCACTACCACATTCTTCGGAAGGAGAGCTTCCCCACTACTGGAGAAAATGCGCCATAGTGGACAAGTGGCAATTTAAGGAGAAATAAATATGCAATGAATAGGGTAACTCCACTATGTGCCATGTTTTGTTTGATAGAATAATTGGCACATTCTTCAGTGGTAGTCGACAAAATAATTGGCACATTCTTCAGTGGGAGCTTGTAATGACAACGATGAATTCAATAACATTTAACTAAAAATGACATTTATTAAAAAAAAACACTTAAAAGCATTCTATGGACGAGATTAAATCAACCATATTGCATTGCTTGTAATGAATTTTTGACTGTTGATTTCATAATTAGCTTTGCAATTCTCAAATAGGACATGCCTTCGGCATAATTATATAATTTTTACACACCTTTTAACTAATATTAAAGTAAAATTGATATAAAAATTACATTTTGGACTTATTGTATCTCTTAAGACATTTATTTAATTTATTTATTTTGGATTTATTGTATCTCTTAAGACATTTATTTACTTGTACCAATCAAAAGTTTGATCACAAAGATAAATCAATCAAAAAAGTGATGAAATGCTAAACCAGAAATTGTAAGGAAATATGGATGAAAGAAGGTGATAAAATACACTGATGCAAAGAAATTAGAACTATTTTTAAAGAAAATTGATCAGAAAAACAAATTCTAAAGAAATTGGTAAATATTAGCTATGTCAAAATCATCAAAAAACCATAAGTGATATGAGTTGAACCGGATGCAATTGGAACTAAGTATCTTAATAAATTATGAATTTTACCTAGTGTAGTGTCGAACCGCTGAGCTCGAAAAGCTCAAGCTTCTCCTCCTTAGAAGCATATGGATTGACCATATGCATGTCCATCCATGCTTTCATCACATTCACTGCTTGCTCAAGAAGATGGTTTCTATTGATACAGCCACCGATTTTCTTCTTCAGACGTCTAGAAGAAGGCTTTACACGGAAAATTTGACAGATTCCTCTTTTGAATCGTTGTCCAATAGTACTTAGTTGCACTCAAGATTTCCATAGCGGAATGTATGAACTAAGATGATATTGTACATAGTATCAAGCATAAGCAAATAGGTTTGAAATCCTCAGGTTTTCTAGAATCAGTCTTTTTGGGAATGAGTGCTACGAAAGTAGCAATGAGTGCCTTTAAGACAAAACATGATTCCTTCAATCCTTGAATTACTTCATAGAGCCTCTCATCCATTACATTCCAAAACTTTTGGAAAGAGAAGGTACAAAAACCATTTGGGCTTGGGACTTTGGCACCTTCAATTCTAAAAATAGATGTCAACTTCTTCCATGATGACATCGTTAGCTACATTCTTCCTTAATGACATCTTTAGCTACTTTATTAGAATTTAGAATCATCATCCAAGGTCAAAATATGATCTAAGAAGACATCATATTTTTCTTCTCTTTTATGTCTTCATTTTCCTCCACGAGCATGTTTTCCCAAGAGGAAACCAAGGAAGCCTTGATGGTGTCAAGATCATCAAAATTTTATCCATAAGCATCTTCAATCTTCATATTATAATTCTTTGCCTTCTCATTTTGCATGTTAAATGAAATAACTTGGTTTTACACCTTATTTAAGTCATTTAATCCTTGATTTTTGTCTCCAATAGATTTATTTAAAACTATAGACACTATCCAATTGAATTATGAGATTCCTCTCTTCTTCTATTAGGATGTAAAGGCCAATGCAAGAAGTTAAGTACACAAAAAGCTCAAAAGTGGAAATGTTTTTGCTTTTTTCACAATTTGTTACATTTGACCTAAAATTTGAGGCACTTACACAATGAATAATAAAAACAAGTATTTTATGAAATCTAGAATTTTGAATCTAGTTTCTAAATATGTAAATTATTAAAATACCTAGATTATAAAAATTAAGTTTTGATAGGGATCTATAAAAACCACTTTTTAAAAGTCCCTTTTTTTTACCATACCAAGCAAGTGTACGGACAACACTTTTTGATCCAAATAAAATTATTTTGATAATTACTTTTGGGAAATGAGAGCTAACAACATGAAGTTTGATGTGGATTTTTTTTTGTAATTTTTGGTTGAATTTTTTTTTTATTAATTTTTTATTGGCCTTAATTGATGTTTTCTAAAATCAACGTGTACGGACAACATAATTGGACCTAAAAAAAATAGTTTTTGACTCTTTTTTTTTTCATTGTGTAGAGAATTGTCTGAAGTTTGATGCCATATAATTTTTTTTACAAAAAACTTAACCAATAAAAAGTTATTAAAAAACTTTAAAAACCTAATATTTCAATTTAAAGGACTAGTTTGATTAGAAATTAATTAAAAAATAGAAAAAATAATCCAATTTTAACAAAAGTTATATATTTAGAAAGTAGACATTGCGTTCTCTAATGGGTTTTAATTTTATAGATTCATTCAGAAAAAAAGTCCATCAGCTATGTTGTCAAAGTTGGACATTCTTCTTCAATCTGCCTTAGTTTTTTAGTTGTAGGTCAAAGGTTAAGGCTCAGATTGCCAAGCCTTTCCAAAGCCTAAAACCAAGGCTAGATGTGGTGGAAATTCAATTTTAAATAACTGCAGACAAGAAGTTATTCAAAAGAAATGTGTATTTCATAACGCATAATGCTGCTAATCTACTGAACCGTTGGGGGAAAACGAATGCGTATGCATTTCGAACATAACACATGTGTTTCTAATATAGCCGCTTTTTCCTCAATTTAAAATATTCGTAAAACACGATTTTCCTCAAGAACATTCATTTTCTCAGAGTACTAACTGAAAGTACATTTTTCATGCTTTTTATTGCAAATTTGTTCCCTGCATGTATGATTCTATTCAAATTTGTTGGAAGGGACAAAGTGTGTTGAATTTTCTCCAAGTGGAATCAAGTGTGAATTTTTACAAGAAGATTTGGAAAGAGTGAATTTTTGGATGTACTCATGATGTTTTTGTACTTTAGAGTTTATAGAAAAAATGATCTTCATAGTACATAGTTTAATTTGAATATTTGAAGGAGGTGGAAATTTGAAAATAAGTTTCTTGAATTATTGTTTTTGTGATCAAAGAGGGTTTGGTAACCATGGGTGATAAGCAAAGACAAAAAAAAAGATGTAGAAAGTTAATGACACCCGAAGAAGTTCAAGCAAATAAAGATAAGGAGGCAAAAAGACAAAGGGAAAGGAGAGAAAGGAATCATCAAATGAAAGATTTGGAAGCATCTAGTTCCAAGAATGTTGAAGAGGAAGCCAAGAATGATGAAATGAATGTAGATGATGCAAATGTGGAGATGGTGAATATAGAAGAAAATGCAATTATAGAGACAAACCCAACTATGCCTTCAACTTCAACTTTGAATGATATGCAAACAACTTCGGGTGTGTCTTCAAATCCATCTCCCAATGATATGGAAAAATGCACTGCTCAAACAATTCATCCAGCATGTGTTCAAACTCAAGTTTTCATAATATTGATATTGCTTGTTTAGATGAGGTTGATACAATTCATTGATGAGACTAATAATATTAGGGCTGAAACAATGCAAAAACAAGAAAATGATGAAATTATATCTATGAGAATGTAATGAGAAATGAAACTTCTATATTGATGAAATGATAATGAAATCTCTTTACATTTGAAAATGAAAAAAAATGAAACCCCTTGTGTGAATGAAAATGAAACTCCTTCTATGGATGAAGGTGAAAATGTTTTTTTTACAATTGAAACAGATGTGCTAGATAACCTTTGTGGTAAAGTTTCTTCGAGACAAATTATAAATTATGGAAATAAAATATATAAAATATTTTTTTATAGAAAGAAATTAGGATTCCAATGTCAACTCATGGTGCAATTGATGAGAATGTTGAAAATGAGAAAAGTGATGAAAAAATTAGGTGTTTTTGTAAAACCAAAAAAGAAAGATGATTTAGTAGAACAAGTCATATCTAGTGTTGCTAATGCTATTGATGTTATTGGTAAGAAAAGTCAATCAAAAGATAAGAATGCAGCTCATCGTGCAATAACAACTGCTCTAGTTGATAAAGTAGCTTCAAATAAAAGAATGCTAAGTAAGATTAGTAAATGTATAAACTTAAATCCTAGAACTTTGATAAGAGCTGCTAAAAGAAGAGAAAGTATTGAAAATGATCCTATTAATCAATGTTGGATTTTTAGTGGTAGACTCCCAAGATCAGATATGAAATTAACTAATGAAATTAAATCTTTAATCCATACCTTTGGCATGATAATACAAGAGTATCACCTCAACATTAGAGATGTCTTAAAATTAAGGGTGGGTCTAAAAATTATGAACCTCACATCCAAAAGCATCTCTTAGATATGACTCAAACTCAATTATATAAAAAATTTAGATGCTTCAATCTACTCATTGAATATTAACATAAGTCAAAGATCATTTGAAAAGTGTAAACCTTGGCATGTTAGGAATTAATAAGCAAATCTAATCTCTTTATTGTTGTAAGACTCATGTACAATTTCGTTATTATTATGATATATTTTGATATATATGATGCACTTTGCATGCTAACCAAATTATGCAGGACATTTGTGGCATTAATATGCCACTTGAAAGAATCAAAGATTTTATAGTAGGTTTGTTTTGTGATCCCTCTTTAACTGGAAACTCATTTTTTTTAAAAGCATGCATTTCTGGAGAATGCGATAGATGTGGTAACTTTTCATTATTAGGAGAATGTATGCATGAAAGTAGTTTAGATGAATTTGGACAACAATTAGTGGATGTAAAAAACTTTTAAAATGTTGAGTATTCTTTAAAAGATGGAAAAACTAGAAAACGTGTTGACCTAATTGTGGAAAAAAATTAGTGTGCATTCTTTTATTAATGAATTTAAAGATAAGTTTGTACCTAAATATGTTCAACACTCTCATAATGCTCATTGGCTTGATAATCAATTTCGTTTATGTAAAAACACATTCCCAATTGGAACTATATTGTCAGTTGTTGATTTTGTTGAAAAATTATAATTTTGCTCCACAACAGAAGAAATTCAATCACAGATATAATTCAATGCAAGTAGCTATGTATTTGTTCACATTGTTTATAGACATGCAGATAGTATAGAAGATAATAGAAATTTTTGAGAGAGTACCATTTTTATGTAAGTGATAACTATCACATCTATCCTGGTAGCTTGTACAAATTGTTTTGATATATTTTATGCACTTAAAAGAGAGAATTCAAATGCTAAAAAACATCTTATATGGTTAGATAATTGCACAGGTCAATTCAAAAATGATAGAATGTGTTATTGATTATGTAGACTTCATAAAGAAAATAATAACCAACACATATGGAGTTTTTTTTAAGTTGGTCATGGTAAGGGAGAAGATGATGGAGCAGTGCATGTGTGAAAAGAGCTCTTGCTAGAGAGCAACTAAAATTTGAGGATGTTGCGAAATTTAAAGATGCATGTACAATTGTAGATTGGTGCAATACCAAATTATCTACAAGAACAAGTTAGAGCTCAATAATTCGACGCTTCTTTTGGTTAGTTGAAGAAAATGATATTTTTTCTCGACAAGATTGTGAAACAATTAATGGATCTGCAAAATGGCATTCGTTTAAGAGTTCAAATGCAAACACATGGACAATATGCGCAAGGGAGTTGGCATGTTTTTGTCAATTTTGTATTGCGGGTGATTGGGAGGGATGTGAAAATACAGAATGGGTCGAACAATGGCAACAAAGAGCCTTAACGCCTACATCGACAAATGTTCAACATGGAATGATAATTGAAGATAATCAAGTGTTTGCATCAGATGATTATGATCGTGTTTCAAATCTTGTACAAGAAGGTACATTATTTATTGAGTTGAATTTTGTATGTATGTATGTTTATATGTGAATTAAATATAAGTCACTTTTTATTGAATTTTGTCTTTATTTTTGCAGGACATGTGTATGATGTTGTTGCACCTGAGGGGAATGAAGAGGAGACAGATTACTGGTTGGCTAGATGTGTTGAGAGAAAACATAAGTTGGCACATCCTAGAGTGGATGATGACAACTTTGAGTATCCAACTGGTTCAGTGGTTGTTGTTGGCACTTGGCTTCGAAAATATTTGATGAGAAAGAATGGCTTGCCTGCATTTGAAGATTATGAAAGACACAAGAAGATTATACATTATTCACATTTGATTTTGGCAACCAATATAAAACTAGTTAGATATCAAGGGAGGCCTGCTAATAAAGTTTTATGGACAATTTCAATGGATGATCACGAGACAATCATAGATGCATTAAAAAAAAGAGAGGATGCAGATGGTACAATAGAGTAAATAAATATTGGTAAGTATATCTAGTTGTTTATATAGTTAATTGATATATATATTTGTATTTAATCATTTCCTAATTAAAGTTTTATATCATTTTTTGTTTCAGGTCCCCCAAAATTAGATGCTTTACAAACAAGAGAGGAGATGCACATATATTACAAAGGAATTCAAATATAGAGATAGGTAACTATATATAGTTCTAGATACATTTAATTGATAGTATAAATTCATTATCTCAACTCCCCTTAATCCACCCTCTTGCATCCCTTCAAGTCATTCTATCAACTCCCCTTAATCCCCCCTCTTTCATCCCCTTAAGCCATCCTCTTAAAGCACCCTTAAGTCATATCCTCTTACATCCCTGTAATCCATAATCTTGCATTCCTTAAGTCACTCTCATAATTCCCCTTAAGCCATCCTCTTAGGGCCTGTTAACCATATTGTAAGGTTCATGACATGCATCCCTTTAATCCACTATCTTACATCCCTTTAATCCATTCTATCAACTCCCCTTAATCCACCCTCTTACATCCCCTTAATCCACTCCCTTACATCCCTTTGAGTCATTTTATCAACTCCCCTTAATCCATCCTCTTACATCCCCTTAAGCCATCCTCTTAAAGGACTCTCATAATTCCCCTTAAGCCATCCTCTTAGGGCCTATTAATATCCATATTGTAAGTTTCATGACATGCATCCCCTTAATCCACTATCATACATCCCTTTAATCCATTATATCAACTCCCCTTAATCCACTCTCTTACATCCCTTTGAGTCATTTTATCAGCTCCCCTTAATCCACCCTCTTACATCCCCTTAAGCCATCCTATTAAAGGACTCTCATAATTCCCCTTAAGCCATCCTCTTAGGACCTGTTAAGCCATATCCTAAGGTTCATGAGATGCATCCTCTTAAACCATCCTCTTAACTCCCCTTAAGCCATTCTCTTAAGACCCCCCTTAAGCTATATATCCTCTTATAAAAATTATAGTTACTTACATTAATTATTTTTGCAGGTTCTCATCAAGTCGATCTACGAAGTGATTGTTGAACTGAAAATTTATTTTATCAAGAGACTATGTAAATGTCAATTTTTGGTCTTCACCTAAAATTTGATAAGTTTTAATTGTATCTACATGCACATTTATGTTTCAACATATTATATAGTTGTAATAAACATCTTGATATACATTATATATGTTTGTTCAATGTCACTTTTTAAATATCTTGTTCCAATTTTATAGATTATACATTTCATGTCTTGTATTTACCGCATTTTATATAATTATTCAATTGTATAGATTATACATTTTATACATACAAGGAGATGGTTTTTTTGTTTATTGATTCAAATATTTGCTATCTAATTGGAAAATAGTTAAAATTACCTACCCTTAATTTATTATGAATATGATCTAAACTATTTAAGGAATGTTTTAATTTGTCACCTAACCATGTGATAAATTATATATATTAAATTTGATTCTAGATAAGAATTTATATAGTGCATGTAATACTTGAAAATTGGATAAAATATAAATAGTCTAATGTATGAGTGCATATAATCATGAAAATGAACATAACAAGATATCATAATTGATTGCATATATAATTATCATATTAAAGTCAACTGATATAAATAAACACAAATATGATGATAACATGTTCAAAGTAAAACTAGAGATAGATAGTCCATAGAATTTATATGTCAAGTCCAACACATATATTTAAATAAAACTAGAGATCTATAGTCCATAAAATATATTTAAACCATCTAACTTTTAGGTTGATCGGTCAAATTAAGTCTCCTCTTTGTTCCATATTGACTAGATGTACCCGCAACATGTTGTAAAAGAGTACAAGAAACTTGAAATTAGATTTAAATTTATTTCTAGAAATTTTGATATAATTAAACATATTTAAACATGAAAATATAAACTTTTAGATAAAAATAAATTTAATTAAATATCTAGTATTTATATAGTAAAAATGATTTCTAGTATGCATAAATTACCATATGATCATGTGAATTTGTAACTGGCACATTTTCTTCAACGGGTAGCATAACTGTCACTTGAGAAGATGCAAATGCCTGATCTACTATATCCTGCATATTCGTATAAAGCAAACAATTTGTGAAAACCTCGAATATATATATATATATATTTAAAAGGTCCGTAAAAATTGTATAGGAGATTTAAAGTAAAGTTTACAACCTTGAATGATATGACCTCATGATCATGCACCTAAGATTTCCCATGCATAAATGCCAATGATGTCTTAGGTGTGTGGCCCGCCATGGGTATCTCATGAAATTCCTACATATAGATGTACAACAGTTCGTATAGATCATTGACACATGTGTATGTAAATGAAAAATTAAATTAGATCTATGATGTCTATTTAATTTAAACTTAACAAACTTTTGAAAGCACGCACCTGAGTTGATGATGTCTCAGGAGCGCTCACCACTGTAACTTGTGGTTGGTCAGTAGTAGGTATTGTATGACCTCCCTGCATCTAGATATAATATATCAATTCACACATGTGTACAAATTCAAATTAAATTAGATATATATCCACACAAATTATTTAATGTATATTGGTTCAAGTACTTGTCCAAAAGGTGAGCCCAGATCTACAGCACTCAACATATGCACACGATGATCATATTGAGTTTCAGGCATCACGTGATCATGCGTCTACACCAAACACTTATTGAATTAATATTATATTATATATATAGTTTGATGTTATTATTTACATGGATTTTTCATATTTCAAACTTGAATTGAATTTAAGTTCAAAATATGAACATACCTGTGTAGGATGATCCTCATAATATAGTAAATCTAGGTATGACCCCGTCCCAGATGCATGTGCATCACCTGAAGTGGATGCCTAAGTATCCCTATAGCTTGATCCTCCATGCTCTCTATTGGGCACTTCAGTGGCCATGTGTGTAGTCTGCTGAGTGAGATGTCCTAAAAGTGAACTCAATTCTCCTAATGTTGATAACATGGTTTGTTGCTGAAATGCAGCGGGAACACTAGGAGAAGGAAGAGGAACAATAGGAGCAATTGGAGCACGTCGCTGAGGATCGACATGTGCTCCTACTCTATGTTGGGGCATGCCACGCCCCACTCCTTGAAATGACCTCATATCAAAATAGTTGGGTTTTTTACCCAACTCAAACTCAGCCCATAACTTTCTCAAAAAGTATAAGGGCACCTAACTATTGCCATGTGGTGGAGTATCAAACACCATCCACCATCTATCCCAAAAATGCGCAGCTATCTGTTGGTGCCTACACCATAAAATTGAAATTCATTTTTTTGTGGGTGGAATGGGTTGGTTTGTTTGGGGTTTAATAAAATATTGGCACATGGCTTGTTTGGTAATTTTCAGGTCATTGATTTCTTTATATGACAATCCATCCACATAGAATTGTCTCCTCTCTTCTCTCCATTGATGGAACCTAACTAGGTCTGCATTAATAGATTGAACATAATCAACAATAGTTTGCATCGTAGATGCAAACTGTGCGAGATGGGGAGGGACTCTAGGCTCATTTTTTATAAGATCTATATTTCCTTGAATGACAGTGAGGTTTGCTCGAATATTCTCTCTTAATTGATCTTCATCAACTATAGGAGGGGGTGGGGGGTTTGGTGGTGGAGAATGTGGAGGTGTGCTAGGGTTATAATGTTCATGTGGTGGATTGGGATGTATGGGATCTATAGGAATTTCTTGATTGGGCATAAAATCCTCTAAATTAAATAATGGATCCATGTGAGCAATGATATGGCAACTGCATGTTAAACAATTAAAAATATATATCAACAAACTAATTAAATAATGCACATAATTTGAAAGTTATTTAAAAATCACATTGAACATGCACAAATTCAAAATATATTTCATTTGAAGACCATTTGATTTATAACATTATAAAATCTATAACATTAAAAATTCATAGCATGCACACACATTAAATTGAGTCCAATGTGGGGTTGTTAATATGAAGGGTAGATTTATGAAATTATGGGGTTTTATTAAAATTTATTTAATCTCATTCATTATTTTCAAATAATACTAAAGATAAGAATGAAAAATTAATAGAAGATATTGAAAGGGACACATAGATATATTCACCAAATTTATCCCCTTAAGAATGTCAAATTCCCCCTTAAGACATTGATTTACGATTTAGGGTATAGGATGGCTTAAGGGGATCTATGTGTAGTAAGGTCCTAGGAGAAAATGGTCCATGGCTTAAGGGAATAAAATTTGGTGAAGTTGCCTAAGGCAACCAAATTTCATTTTAAGGTCCTACAATTCAAAATGAATAGATGTATTAATCAAGTATGACAAAATTTAATTAAATCCGAGGACATAAATTGATTTATCTAAATTTTCAAATTTCATGTATATAGATACTATTATAGTTTTTTATATTTTATATATCTTTATTTGTGATTAAATATTGTTAAAGGCTACCTCTAGGAATACTCTCCTAGGTCTAGCTAATCCCAAAGTGAAGGAAAAATTATTCATTCTCAACAATCAAAAAAATGCAAGTACAAATATCATGAATCTATAACATGCAAGTACAAATATCTAAAAATGCTAGAGGGTTATCTAGGAAATTTAAGCAACCAAAATATTCCACAACCATCACTTTGTACATCCAAATAGAAGAACAAGGTTTTTTGGGAGCTTCTAGGTCACTAAGAGATCAACTCTACAACTAACATGTAATGAGGGTTCAATAATCCAATTCTTCTATTTAACCATGGATTTAAAGACTGAAACCAACATAAGAACTTTAAATAGTATTCAAAACAACTAGTACTTTCTCATGTAACTAAGAAGCCAAAAGCAAGAACCCAACATGAAAAAAGAGAGAAATAAGAATATATGCAACTATAAGAAGGAAAGAGATATAAATATACTTTATGAATCCTATTTCAAGAATAACTATACTCTAATTTACCACACAACTCAATGCATTGTTAGATGATTTATGGTTATAATATACTCATAGGGATTCTATAGAATACAACAATGATATCAAAAATCCTAATCCTATTAAAAAAAAGGATAGAATAACTCTATAAGATACATTGCATACATCTTCTACCCCAAGAATCCAATATATAGACATAAGGATTCCTAGGAAATAACAAAATGGCAACACCACAGTCACTAATAATGCATGAAAATACTATGGTAAGTAATTTTTTATGACTCTCACATGTGTTGACCCATCCTAAAATAGATAATAACTCTTACACAATCTCTTTATTTCAACTTCACTATACAAGTTGGCCTAACTAACTCTAAAGAACTCATCTAAGAGACACAAGATCTCTATAGTGGGACAAAGTAGTTAAGAAATTATAAGTTTAACACTAACATTAAAATTTATAATCTCATTCATTGTTTTCAAAGAATACTAAAGATAAGAATGAAAAATTAATAGAATACATTCAAAGGGACACATAGATATATGCTAGTGACCTAATTGCAATCTACAAAATAAACAAAGATGAGCTTGAGCTCTACTCACCAAATTTTGAGAACTTCTTTGATCCCCTTAAGAAATGTCATATTAGGACCCCTTAAGACATCGATTAACGATTTAGGGTGATAGGATGGCTTAAGGGGATCTATGTCTAGTAAGGTGGACTAGGAAAAAATGTTCCATGTCTTAAGGTAATAAAATTTGGTGGAGTTGCCTAAGGCAACCAAATTTAATTTTAAGGTCCTACAACAAAATGAATGCTAAATAAGGGTTTAGGGTTTAGATTTAGAGATTTGATGACATGAAAACATATAAAAGACACATGATGGATTTTGAACCTATTTGGACCTCCAAGCACTCTTGGATGATTTAAAAAGGAAGAGGAGATCTAAAACCTAAACCCTAGACCAAATTTTTTTCTAATCATATACTTTTTGAAGCATTTCTATGACATAGAATCTTCCTTTGAATATTTATATAAATTCTAGATGTGCATGGATTTTCAAAAAAAGAACCTAACTACCACTAAGTGAGGAATCAATTAATCAATTCAATAAATAAATAATCTTAGAAAATAAACATTTGGTTATAGAATTGAAAGGCAACCAAATTTAATTATAAGGTCCTACAACAAAATGAATGCTAAATTAGGGTTTAGGGTTTAGATTTGAGATTTGATGACATGAAAAATATAGAAGACACATGGGTATGCAGATCATCATGGAAAAATAGGCCCTTAAGTGGCAAAATTAGAAAAATCGATTCACAAACTTGACATGAAATTTTGAATAAGTTATCTATATTATTTTAAAAATATATGAAATAAATTTTTATGAATTAGATATAGTTTCTAAAATACTAGGTTTGTTTTTTTAAACTATTTGGTGAAAATTTGAAATTTCAATGTATTAGCACTTAGAATTTCGGGAAAAAGAAAAAGTAGGTATTTGACTAACCACCCCTAACTACAATAAAATTATAATATTTCTTTATAAGATTTTAGATATAAGTAGAGGACTCATGTCCCGATGTGATACATATTTTTTTGTAATTTTTTTCTAAGTAAATAATTAATTATGAAATTTTTATTACAACTTTTTAAAAATATTAAAAAACTCATGTCTAACCACATACATTTTGGGTCAAGAAATTCATGAAATTATTTTTATTTTTTAAACATATAGTATGCAAATCATAGAATATGACGTATATTTTGGATTCAAAATGTGATACCCCTATTTGGAAAGCTATAGATGTTTTCCTTGATCTATCAATTAGGACTTTAGTCGTAGTTTTAGATAGAAAATGAATAATAATTACTTATTAAATTAAAGATTAAGCATAATTTATATTGGTGGAAAGCTGAGAATATCATACAAAACCTTTTGTTTCACATCAATTTAGGTAAAAAAAAGGTCATTATTTCTATACCATCATGTGCCACTTTTGTTACATCATGATCCTGCACCTTCCCATGAATGAATTTTTACAAGTAAATGAGAAACCCTACCACCTAAACTTAGTGCTTTGAATAAAATATGTGACATTCTAGGAATAGCTTCAATATATCAACAATTAGGAATTTTAGATTTCAATTATAAGTAAGTTGTTGAGTTATGATGGATTTTGAACCTATTTGGACCTCTAAGCACTCTTGGATGATTTAAAAAGGAAGAGGAGATCTAAACGCTAAACCCTAAACCCTAAACTACAAGTTTCTCAAAAAAGTAATTTGAATTAAATTCCAAATTGAAATGTTCATGCTACAAGTTAGCTTTGATACACTAGTTTAGAGAAAGTACAACATTTAGTTTTCCTAATCTAGAACAATGCCACTACACATGAGAGTTAAAATAGGAATTAGATTACACACTTGTCCTATAGATCTTATGAATAACATCCTATAAATTAAGGCTTAAATATGATCATAATGCATCCTTACATAATTCACAAAGGGTCTCATCCAAATAAGAGAAATGGGTAGAAATCATTCATGTTTCACATTTTAATATTTATTTGATTTAATAACATTTATGTGTCTAGCTCTATCCATATTGCACATAGTCTATCTATAGCCCATTTTAGTTTTACGTAAATTAGGGTAAATAGTCCATTTTAGGTTTACGTAAATTAGGGTAAATAGGGTTTTAGGTTTACGTTTTAGGGTTTATGTCCAAAGATTAACCTATGTAAATTTTGTAACCTAGGGTTTCTAGGGTTTTGAAATTTCTAAGTTTTAAATGTGTTCAATTTAGGTTTAGCTTTTATGGTTTTCAATTTACAATTTAAATTTCTTTGTTTCGTTGACGTTTTTGGTTTTTTAAATGCAACTTAAAAACAATAAAACATTGAACTAAAATACACTAAACAAACAAAAATTGAATACTAATTAAAAAACAAAAAAAAAGATATAAAGCAAAAAAAAATGAAGAATTCAACTAACCTGGAGGTCGATGAGGTCGCTAGTGTCGATGGGAGGAGGTGGCAGTCAAAATTTTGTGGCCTCTAAAACGCGTACACGCTCTCCTTTCTCCTTCTCCATCTCAGCTCAGAATGGTGGAAAATGAATTGTAGTCATTTATTAAAAAAAAATACTTTCTTGAAACGCGTCACGGCGTTTCAAAGCATCACGCATTCTAAATGCATATGTGTTTCATAGCAGCATATGCATTCTAAATCATTATGTGTTTCATAGCATCTTGTATTTCTTGCAAAACTTTTTTTCAAGATTTCCCTCTTTGTGTACCAACTTCTTACTTTTTACCCTATAGGGGGATTTTCTAAGTCAAACCCCAGTTTGGTGTTTCCACCTCCACAACTATGATGATGTAAAAGAGTGCTTACCCTCGATTGGATAGAGATAAATAGATTTAAAAAATGACAAATTTTCAAATGTTGTAACTTACCACTCAAATCTACCTTCCTTGATGGACTAAAGTCATTATATGCATCACCTTCAAGTAGAATTGAATGCTTTATTGGAGGTCCTACAAGTGTTAGTACTCATAAAACAAATGAACATAAAACATTTATTTATATGAAGCACATAGTGGATTGTATGCTCCCACCTTAAAGTAATTGATAACACCAATCAAGAGCAATTGCCTTTAAGGTAAAATAAAATGATACTTGATAAGATATGGGAGATTATTGGGAAACACTATGCCAAATGATATGTTCCCAAAAAAATTGACTCATAACAAGGGGTTGCCCCCAAGACAAAGCCACATAATCAACAAGACAAAAATAACGCATGAGGGATCCATAGATTTGGGGTCAATTGTGATTCCAAAATTATTAGTTATTGCCTTAGGATTTCATATGGTGAAAAAGAATTGTATTTATATGCATTTCTTTAATTCCCAAAAAATTATATGTCCCTCCCTACTATAGTTTTTAGACTAAATTTTACTTCTTCTAGGTGTGAAAGAAGCCTCAACCTTCTCACCTTTAATTAGAATTTCTTACTTCAACATTGTAGTTTCCCAATCTAATTTAAAATTATTAGTTTCATCTTCTCCTACTATATCATTCTCCCATATATTTTACTATGGTTATATTCTAGTGATCAATTATATTGCATCCTTATACAAAGAGGCAGTCTTCTCATATACTTTTTCTATAATGTGAGGGGTTAACCCTAAAATAAACCACTCAACTGATTTTTTTCTGTCAAGGTTTCTTCTTGTTTTCTAACCATACTTTTATATCATTTTCCATGATATTTTACTAGTTCATCCTTAGTTTTCGACATCTTCCAATATTATATTCATGTTTTTTTATTCATACATTAGGTGAGTGGAAATTTACAATACAAGTCACTCAATTTTTTCCATGTTTAATCATGCCTAGGGAATTCTTTAATGCACCATTTTAGTGCCTCATTATTGAGGGTCTCCACAAAATCATATAATTGGGTTTATTCATCATTAGCACTAGTCCCACTTGAATGAAAATCCAAGGTAAAGAGATATTTGCTAGCATCCTTGGTATGTTTACAAAAAATAGGGAGCTTAATTATAAGTGCATCCATATTGGAGGAGGGAAAGGTGTTCTTGATTTATTTTGTATGGTTAGGGATCATCTTTTCTCCTAATTTTTCTCTACTCTTTGATCTCTTTCTCTCTCTTTTATCATGGCTTCTTTGTCTAGTTTCACTCCATTTATACTTGACCAAATTCCTTTCTCTACAATTATCTCCTAGAAATTGAACATCTAAGAAAAAACTTTGCAATATTTATCACAAATCTCATACACAATTTTTTCTTGATCATTCTTCCTCTAATCCAATCTGGGATTCACTACTTATATGGACTTTTTGGAAAATCTTCTTGATTTTGATAACATGGAAGGTGACTCTTAGCCTCTGAGGTTCATCTCCTCATATTGTCTCTTTAGCTTAGGGAATGTGAAGTTCAATGTTACTAGTAGCATTGGCATTGACATTGACATTGTCTTGGTCATTACAGTATTATTTTGTAGTGGTTTTTAATTGGTTGGTAGAATCTATACAAGTCTAAGTTGAATTAAGTAGTTGGGAACTAGATTTTAATAGATTTACCACATGTTGACTTACTTTTAAGGAAGATTGTATAAAGAATCTTGGGAGTTTGAAAGGAAAAAATGCAAAGAGGATCGAGGATTGGGGAAGGGGATTCCCAATAATAATGGAAGAAGAAGTGGGATCAAGGTGATGGAAAATATAATACCACTAAATAATATGGAGAAAAAAGTAAAGGAAAGTGATCACGGATTAGGGATATAGAGTGCTAGATGAGCTTTTTAGTAAAGAAAAATATAGAACTCCAAAATTTTATGACTCAAGAAAAATGGGTTAGGGATCATTAATGTGGTGTGCCAAATGCTAGAAGAGAAAAGAGCAAGATAAATAGGATGGAATAATTTCAAGGTGCAAAGATTAGTTTTACCACATACCTTATACCTTTTTGGCTACATGATGGTATGAGTACTCCTACAAGTATGGGTCCTATAACTTAAAATGCACATCTACACCTACTTAAAAATATAATATTCATCCTAATAATACAATATTAAGTTATTTTGTCTCCTTACTAATAACCTACAAAGCTAGTTAGAAGCAAGCTGTGCCCTGCACACACATCCCACTTTTTCCAAAAAAATGATGAATTCCTTTCTTTATTTTCAATTTTATTGATCAAATATTCTCCTAGCTTTAAGTATTGTAGTTTTCCTTTGTTCTTGATGAGATGATTAGATTATGAGATTTAAATACTTGAGCTAGTTATCATAAATTTCCATGTTATCATAAAAGAACTCAGTAGTTGCCTAGGGTAAATATAAAAAAAGATCAATTAAATATCCATGTTATCATAAAATGAGTCTTCAACAAATACCCCATCAGTGTATATGAACTCTATGCATGATTCTAATTTTATGAAGCCACCAACATACTCTAGATTTCCAAATATTCAAAACCAAAGAAATATATTTTTCCTTCTAGAAACTGAAAATAAAACCTTGTTCCTGCATTATTAGTATAGGTGTTACATGGTGCACATTATTATAGTGTGGGACTATTTTTCATACCACTTCATTTTCACCAATAATATCTGCAAGAACATAATATCCATTTAAAATGATAGAAACAATTTTCATCTCTCACAACAATTTCTCTTGTAACAATCTTGGAGATAAATTTTGTTGCAGTGTAGCAATCAACACATATGGTAGATTCTAGGGGTGCATCTAAGAAACCAAAATCAATTGCCAACTTTTCACTATGGTGGTAGAGAAATAATCCTTTTCCCTTCTTTTCGACATCGACAAGTAAATTTCTTGAATTTCGAGAATACCCTATTTCCTTCATCTCCCAAGCCAATCTCTCCAACTTTGCATAGATCTCCTATGTTTGTGGATATGATATATCCCCTAGATAAAAAGAAAACACCATTTTATGGCCTTCAATCCAACTACATCCTAGGATCTCTTTAATTCCCTTATCATTTATCAATCTCCTTGCCACCTTCCCATGTCTACAAGAATGTTTGAGAGAAGAACATAAGTCACAAAAAATTTAGGATCCAAATAAAAAACGACGTCATTGTGAATACTCCTAAACCTATATCCATATGTGATCTGCAGGCACCAAAAAAATGCACCCATACAACTACCACATGTTTAATTGGCATCTTAATGGTAAATTTTAGGGTGTCCTTGTCAAACAGTTTGCGTGCCTTGTCTATGCTTCCACATTTTGCATACATGTCTACCGCTCTGGTTGCAACTACAACAAATGACAAAATTTCTCTATCCTCGATGCTTTGATGGATGTCCATACCCTGTTCCAAAGCTCCCATTCGGCACAGGCTGCGAGGATGCTGGCAAAGGTTGTAGAGTCTGGCTTTACACCCGCCAATTGTATTTGCTTGAAAGTTTCTAAAGCCTTTTCAACAAACCCTTTTTGTGCATATCCTGCAATCGTAGCATTCCATAGGACCACATTTTTGAGGCATTAAGTCAAACAGTTCACTACCTTGCTTTGCTTCTTGCTTCTACACTTT
>VDFB02166198.1:0-14127 GCA_007258455.2 Sequoia sempervirens | reverse complement strand
TTTTCTCCATGCGAGCACCATCGCACTTCCCATGAGAGGCATGGGAATAGGAGTAGAGAGTGCCATAATAGGGAGAGAAGTAGAAGCAAGAGAAAATGATATAGAAGGAGAAGGCCCTTCAACGTGAGCAAGCTTCTCCTTCCCCTTTTGCTTGGAAAAAGAAGAAGCTTGTTGTTGCACAATCATGGAAGCCTTCACGAAGATTGCATAGGGGGACATTGAATAACTAGCCTTTGGCATCGAGCCTCTAGTATTATATTTAATATAAGCCTTATACAACAAATTTCCCCTAGGGGGGAGGTCTGACCGAGGCAAGCCAGAAATAATCAAGTGCGAAACACCCACGCAACATGAACAATTTATATCTAGTGTCATGCACTACCTACACAAAACCTTCATGAGGGAATTTTAAGCATTTATGAACCACAAAGGTGACACTATTCACAGAGGCAAGCTAGGGTATGCCCAGCCTAACTCGAAATAGATCAAACTCCAAAATGTTAATAAAGGAAGCATCAATAACCTTGGATCTTACAAAGACTAATAGAGAAATAGAGCCCAAGGGGTGACAAAATATCCATCATGCGTACAGAGGGTGTTCTCTGACTCTTCGTACCACTCCCTATTTCAATCGCTTATGAACAAAGTATCATCTATTATCACATTGACCCAACTTGTTAGATCAACTAAGATTCGAGTTACGATATTCCCATTGATCTAGGCAGGGATGTATAAAGGGGAGAGCTCTTTATTAAGAGGCTCATAATGCAAGGTAAATGTTATGTTAGGTGTAGCACTCACATTTTTTGAGAGGAGGGATACACGTGAATGAAACCATGTTCATGTACCTAGATGGAACTATTTCTATAGAGAATTATACTAACAGATAGTAACCTACCTAGATTCTATTTCTAAATATCCAAGAGTCCTGTCTACATATATAGGGGTCATAGAGTGGGTCGCAAAGTTGCACACTTCCCAACACACAAATCTACAACACACCTAGGACATGAGACAAAGATTCTCCAATACCAAGAAATAAAACAAGGATTTCACATCAGGTTCACCAAAAATGTAGAGAAGGAAAATTTGTCACTCCCAAGGCTCCAGGTCATAGGAGAGCGCAAGAGAACAAACTACCCTAATCTACCTTAGGTTGTTTGATGGGTGTTTTGGGAATTGGGTGAGTTGGCCTTGAAGATTTTGAGTTGCTGACCAGATAGCTCACTGTTTGAGGACAAAAGCACGAGAACCATACTCCAGTGCAGCATGCTGGCATCTTAGGGATGTGATGGATTCTTGTACGAATAGAGGTCTAGCAAATAGGTAGAAAATACAAGAAACATAAAGTACAACAAGAAGAATACTAGAAACTACTCTAATGCAAAAATGATAAAGAAAGGTAAGAAAAATATACCACTCCATCCACACTTTGATTCTTCAACTTCAACTCCAAATGAACAATCCAGAACTTGCACACACAAAAATGAAAAAAAATTTGGGTTGTGTTTCGAGGTCAACCTCAATTAGACCCCCACTTTGGTGATCCCACCTCCACAAATAGCCAGATATGCAATGAGATAGAAAATTTGATAAAGAAGAGAAGTATAAAGTACACCAAATAGAGTGCAAAGACACACTAAATGCTATACTATAAGGCACAATGATGCAAATGGAATAGCAAGAGAAATATCACCTCGTCTTCTTGCTAGCACTCAAGGCTGAGAGGAGAAGATAACACCACGTTGAGAGAACAGATCTTTGTTAACCTGCAAGAAAGGTGGAGTTGCAACAAGAATGTTGTAGAAGCCAAGTAGGGAGCAAGAAGTTATAAGAATGAATGAGAGAGTGAGAAAATTACAATCCAAGAGTGAAGAAGTGAGAGAATGTTAATTTGAATGCTTGAAAATGGGGGTAAGAGGTTGATTTTTAATGATCAAGGAAGGGCAGAAGATATTAGTTTCTTAGCCATCCAGAAACATATCACCTTAGCAAATTCTAGGGGTAGGAATCCTCTCAGGAGGTTAGTATGGCGCACGAACATTCCTATAATGTGTGTGTGTTCTCGAGAAAAATTCCTCCACTGACACAAAAAGAAAAGGCCACGTGGAAGGAATAAGTTGACAACAACGAGTTTGCATCATCCGACTTATATTTTCTAAAGTAAAGGTAAAATAAATGGGGAATTTTCCATGGGTGCAAATTCGTTCCATTATAGAATCATAGAGGTATCCATCAAGAGGAATGAGATTATTTGTTGTCTCTTGCATGATTTTAAGGCTAGGGATTAATTTCCACTCAATGCCAAGGCTTGGATTTGTGTGCCAAATAAGTAATTTTAGCTCTAGAAGGAAATGAAGCTTTGAAAATTTTAGTTTCCCATTTCATCTCTTTTGGTTTCCCTTCTAGGAGATCAACTTGGAAGGGGATCAAATTACACACCCTTCAAGTATAATGAAAGAGCATGTTCAAATCTAGGGGACTTTTATAATGGTATTGACTTTCATAATGGTCTTTCTATCAATCAACAAACTATCTAGTGGATTCATATTTTTTAGTGTCAAAATTAGCCTCTTGCTAAGACCCCATGGGTCCATGCTTTGAGGTTTTTAAAAATAGGCTCAAGACCCTCCCTAACCTCTTTTCCAAGGTCACCAAGATTTTTTTATCTTGGCTTAAAGTCAAGGAAAATTTTCATCTATCTAATCAAGATTGTGAAATGTTTGGAACTATCATTAATGCTATTCTTGCAAACATGATTCATAAAATTAGGGTTCAGTCTTGCAAACCTTAGTGGAAAGATCGGAAATGGAATCTTGATACACAATTTCAAAATTACATGTCTCACAAAGGATACTCTCAAATTTCACCTCATTTACCTAAGGTGACTATTTTGAACCAAAGATGAATTTTGCAATCTCTATTATTAGTTTGGTAGCACAAATTTAACATTGTTTAGTCAACCATTATCGAGCCAAAGCTTACTCATTTTGCACATGTTGTATATATTCTTTTCCAAGGCCTTCCCCTTGGTTCTAGGTTAACCCAATTAGGGATTCCAAATCCTTGGTGTATTTTTATGGTCATTAGGAGTATCTTAAGCATCCTTTTTGGTTTTATCCCAAAGGTCAAGTTGCCTAGACTTGGATTCATGATTTTCTCAAACCTTTGTGGCCTAAGTATTTTTCTTGGCATATAGTGTTATTAGAGGAATTTCCTAGAATAATTTCCAGATATAAACAAATTTTCAATTCTTTCAAGGTGGATACTCTCTTTAGCATTTGGAAGGATAGAAATTATGTTGTTTTTTGGATATTTTGTTGGCCATAATTTATCACTTTATTCTAAAACCATGATATGTTCTAATGTGCTTATGCAAATTCAAGTGCAAGTGAACAAAGTTGCACTTGAAGTTTCTCACCCCTAGGTATTGTTGGATCATTGGGGTAATATTCCAAATGTGTTGTTGTAGACACCTAAATTATTCCACCTGACCCTAATCATTGTCATATAACACATCTATCATTAATCACATGCATTTTCATTAATCATCATTAATTTATTACCATTTACCACATATTATTATTTATTAATTAATAATATCCATTTAACCCATTTATCACATCATTATTAATTTACCATTTATTAATAATCTTCATTTATTCGTTTAATTAAATAATAATTCATTATTTAATTAAATGTGAACATATTATCCATATTCAAATAAATTCCATTTTCATCTCTTAAGTCAACTATTTATTCTTTGATCAGTTAACTCCATCTCATTTTAGAATATTGATCTTCTCTCATCAATCTTGTTCATCCACTAGTCAACTCAATCTTCAAATTGAAAACTTTGTGTGCATAATTATCCATCAATTTAATTAGATAATTCAATATTTTCTATTCATAACTTCAAAATGGATTTTTTTTTATCAATTGAGTTGACTCTACTGTTAGTTCAGTTAACTAAAGTATTTATTATTATCCCCATCTTTCATTTGATTTTTCCTCGAAAAGTCTAAATATTTCCTTCATCAATTCATATCTCATATCTTATGCAAATCAACTCTATCAAAATCTACCATCAATCAAATCAATCAATCAAGTCAATCAATCAAATCAATGTTATGTTGTTGAGATTAGCATCCACATCCAAAGGAAAAGCAACATCATTTATTTTTGAGGTGTGTAGCGAGATCAATAAAATATAATTTAGGTTTAATTTTTTCTTTTATGTTTTTGAGTCTTTTATTTTCTTCTTTTCAAATTTCAATGCTTACATTTTTGTGAACTTGACATAAAAACTGACCTTGTTATTTGTGATCTTTTGGTGTTTTTCTATGTCTTTCAAGTACCAGGATAGGTTTTTAAAATCAAAATCATTAGGAGCTTCTTGAGGATAAATAAACATCGCAGTTGTGTCTGAAAGGGCTAAGAAACAAATTTCCATAGATGATAGTCTATATTTTGGTGTAAGATAACATTTTAAACTAAAAACACATTTTTTAGGCACTTTCATTGTTAATTTGTATATTTGTATGGATTTGTAATTTTTGAGTGTATTACTACATGTCTTAATATTCTATTGATAACTAATTTTGTTTCATTTTCTAATTAGAAAATTAATTAACAGAGGTTTAATTACTTGGAAAAACTACTTGCTCTTCCTCTTTGCAATTTTCGAAAATAACAACCTATAGTAAAACAAGCATAACTTTAAAACCGCTAATCAGATTTTTATTTTTTTGTAGGCATTAGAAAGTTGGTTTTGAGGTGGATATTGTAAATCAAGTTATTTCTTCAAATCAAAAACTAGGAATCAGATATAAAAAATCAAAGTGAGTGTTTCAATTTTAAACTTCAAACAAGCACACATACAAACTTGCTTTTTGATGATTTTTTTAAAAAATTATCAAAATTTCACAAGGAGACTAATGGTGTAGTTAATTTTTTTAGTTTGAAATAATATTTTGCATATTTTAATTAATCATTGAATGCAACACTTTTTCACCATGAAAGAGAAAAACACATAAACAATCATTTTTCGTAAGCCAAAGAGAAAAAATAAACTTTTAATGAAATTAGTTTTGCAGGATGGTATTAAGAAGACATGTTTATAGACCATTTTATTTTTTGTGTGCCTTTCTTGTTTAGTGTCTTTTTAAACCATTGCTATGAAGGATTAAATGAACCATACTCAGTTTGATTTGGTTAATTTACTTGAAAATTTGTATTTTAATCCCAAAAGAGAGTGTGTGTATGCTCTTCTCTCACATGCTTTGTGTGATCTTGAGAAGAAAAGACACCACTTTTTCCTTTCATTTTTAGGGGGCCTATCTAGGGATTTCATCACCTTAGAGGATGACCTCAAATCCAATGTTCTGATAGATATAAATAGCAAGGGGTGAATTGAAAGACACATCTCTTGGAAGTTGTGAGTTTGTCATTTAGACTAAGCCGCCGAACTTAATACCTTGGGGAAGTGAAGGAGAAGGGTGGGTTACCCTCTTCTCCCAATTGTTTGAATTTATTGAACTTTTAAAATCATGAATTAGGCTTCATGTGCCCTTGTGATATCATTCCCATAGAAATCTTGTATAGCCTAATTTAATCCCTTTTGTTCATTGCTTAGTGTGGTGCAAGGTACAATATTATTCATGGAGCTACTCACCATTTATCTCATTGAGTAGAGATAGAAGTTGTTTGGGAAAGTTCTTAGGACATCTAAAGAAAAGAAAAAGGTGAGTGCATGTGTCACTGGATCCCTATCTATTGACTCTTGAAAGATAAGTGTTTTACACTAATCTTGGGATATTAAGCCTTTGGCTGGTGGGCCTACGCACACTCCTATTTGATTAATTATAGGCTTGTTCACATGTTTTATGTGTCTTTTATTGTTGAATTAAAAACCTCCCCATTGAAACCCAACGTGGACCTTATCCTTTTTGAGCCTTAGATTTTTTAATCTTCTATATTTTTATTAGTATAGTTTCTCAAGTTTTCAAAAACCCAAAAATGTTTGAAAAACACAAAAATCCAAAAACCATAAAGCCAAAAAATTTGAAAAAACCTAAAACCATAAAAGTCTTTGATTGATTATCATTACCTTGCACTATTATTTAGAATCCAACCATTATCTACCAACTCATCCATCCTTTGTATCCAAACCCAAACTCCACCAGCTTATCCATCTAAATTGTCTCATTGTCCATCCTAATCTAAACTCATAACCATGCTTTCATCTTAGCTTGATAATCTCCTTAATCAAACTGAAAAACCCCTTCTCTGATGATGATGAGAACCTTGTTGATCAACCAAAGTATAACCCCTATGATGATAATGAGAGCCTTGTTTATCAACCAAAGTATGAACCTTATGATGATCAACCTTATATTATATTTCCTTAAGAAAGTGGACCATCCATCCATGTTTCATCAATACCAATTACCCACAATCCCTAGTCAATCATCATCCTACCCTCCTTTCCAACAATCCAGAATCCCTAGTCACCCATCCATATATCATCTATACCAACAACCCCCAACATTCCAACCTACTTACCAACAACCCATAAGCTCTAGTCATCCATCCATCTATCCTCACTATCAACAACTTGTTAACACAATCTATACCATTAATCTCCAACAAACATCCATTAGTCATGTACATCCCAACTTTGACAAGGGAAACCAATATTTGAACCAAACCATATTGCAAATCCCTATCTCCCATGCACATCCCAAATCATCATCCCTATCACCAAACCAAGAAAGTTGTATAGCCTCCACATCCTATCCCAATCCTTCACCCACTAAAGCATTATAGTCCACTCCATCCCAATCCCTAAATTTATCCAATAAAAACACATTTAGCCATTTTCTCTCAGGACTAATAGTCGGGATCTTCAACTCTAACATGAAAAAAAATTTAGGCAATACCATCACATTACTAATCCTAGACCATCCAAACATCTCCCACCATCATTCCCTCCATCATTTATCAATCTCACAAAATATCTTCATATCCAAACTCCATTATTGTCATGCCAAAATACTAAGTCTATCAAAGAAAATCCTATCATTGTCCAAAATCACATTAAATTATCTAAACCATTGGATATATGTCAAGTTAAAATCACAAAGCATGATGAAATAAACTCCAAGATAAATCAAGATCAATTTACCAAAAAATTCCCTATATATGGTCATGATATACAAGATAATTTGAGACTTGATCAAGATCCTATTTATAGCATCCATGATTATCCAATCCTCGATCATGATACTATCCTTGATTCTATCCAAGAATCCCCTCTATATGATCATGACACCCAAGTTAATCCAATCTTTGATCAATATCCCATCTCTAATCATGACATCCAAGATGATCTAATATTTGATTAATATCCTACGTATGATAAATAAATCCAAGATGATCCCCTCATCCAACTTTATCCCATTCATGATCATAAAGTTGAAGCTAATCATATCCATAGTCTGACCACTTCCATTTCCAAAGATGAGACACTTACCTACCTTGGAAACAGATAATAAAAAAAATGACATGGATCATATCAAACAAGAAGATGCAAAAGCTACCATAGATCATATTAGCATCCCAAATGATCAAGAAGCACCAAGCATGAACAAGGATCAAGAACTAATATCCTATCAACTAGGATCATCTACCTTTATCAAATTAGGTTTTTTTTGCAAATGATAAAATAACAAGCATTAATGGTTTCCAACTAAACAATGATGGGTTAGCATCTTGATTCCAAAAAAATAAACACCCCATTGTAAATAAAATATGTCAGAGCATGTAGTATCAAGGAAGAGGATTAGGCCTGCATGAGTAAGGAATTCTAGAATCACTACAACTTCATGAAAATCCTAGACATCAAGGTCTTGGTTATTCTTCAATCAAAAAATACAATGATGTTAGTGATACCTCCATGATATTAGGGGAGAATTCATCCAATATAATCATCAAAATGAGGGCCATGAGTAGTCCTTACCATAAGGTTGTTTCCAACAATCCTTCCATCCAAACTATAAAAATTCATTTTAAAATCATTAAACCCATCAATTAGAAACAACAAAAACAAAGGTATTACAAATCTAAAGTGCAAAATCAAACATCAAAGGCCATTAAACACAAAAATCCAAGTGGAAAAATGAAGTTAAAATTGATCTTAAAGAAAATTGGATCAAGCAAAGAAAAGATTCCAAATCCAATAATCAATCAAAAAGTGGAGCCACAAGAAAATAGGTCTCCTACATATAAAAAGTGTCCACCTCCTTCAAAATAATTGTTAATCCCACCATGTAAGGTGTATAAAAGTTTTGGTTCCAAACACAATCACAATCCAAAGTTTAAAGTCCATTGTCCACCATCCCAAGTTTGGAAAATAAAAATTCCCCCATTTAAAATGCCAAATAATCCATTTGCATACACCATCACCCATCATAATCCAACATCTCGCCTAAAATATAAACATCTTAAATAAAAAATCCATCACATTTTGGTAGCAACACTTTATCATAGGGAATCTCATGACACTCTATCATGATGTGAGTATTTAGATAAGGCCAACCCTAGTATCAGGAAGGATCACAGTGACATCCATAAGTTTTATGCAAGTGTCATGACACTCCTCCATAGAGGTCACTATTGTCATATCATGATACCAACATCTAAATCAAAAACATCAAAGGATTCAAAACAATTAGTGATAATGCAAAACATCAAGGCCATCCACAAAATACCAAAAAAATAAAATGAAATTTTCAAAAATGCAAAAAAAAAATAGTAAAGAGAAATAATTTTTCCAATAGTGAAAACCATTTTATGGTGCTTTGGATAAGTACCATGATGAAAACTTGGAAAACAAGGTTATGTGTAAGATCAACTATTTTTGTGTACCATTACACTTGGGGGAAATTTTTCTCATTTTCCATATAACCTATGTCATGACATTTACATCCATCCATCCAATCCATATCATTTCCAACCATCTTCCCTATCTACCTTGATCTTGATAAGGACCGGGACACAAAATCAAAGCATGTTTTGGTAAAATATTGACATGTCCATCATTTTTCCATGCACCATAAAAAATATGCCATTTCCTATATAGCATTATCAAACCTTATATCTTGGAGAAAGCAAGATATTCCTATCCGACATAGTCCTTGGAGATCATGTCCTAAATCCTCCATCCAACAATCCTCATGTCTCCTATCTTCTACCAAAGAAATCCCTTATCCTTTCATACTTATCATAGTACATGGTTTTTCCTTGTCATTGGTTTTCAGCTTCTAATCCACCTAGCCAACATCCCTCCATAGTCCCATCCATTCCTAAGAGTAGTCCATCTAAATGCAACAATCCTAATCTATACAACCTTGACATGCAGTCTAGTGCATTATCCAAAACATACCTTGGTTTTGTTTGTAGCCTTGTTGCAAACCTTGATCCTTTAGTCACATTATCATCATCAGGATATGTATTTCCCAATCCTCACATTTTTTATGTGATGTTTCCTTCTCATATCAACAATGTTATCATCATCATCATCCATCAATAAATTAGTTTTAAGGTAGAATAGGGGAAAGATCATGTTTTTCTTTGTATCCTTGTGCATGTTTTCTTTCTTTCTTGTGTTGTTATCACGGAATCTAAGCGCTCGTTCCACGGATAACCCCCCTACGAAACTTGTCCGTTTCCTAGGATTCGTGAAGTTCAAGTATGCATAACGAAGTGATTTTCAAGCTACCTCGAAATGCGTTTCAAAGCCTCGAATAGTCAATTCGAGCATCCCCCTATGTTCGCCTCGCGAAGACCTTCGAAACGAGCTCCTTCGCGAAATCTCACTGTTCGTACTTAGTTGCGAAAAATGCGTTTGCTGAAAAAGTCGCTCCTGCTCTCAAGCCAAAATTTGGCTAAGTATGAAAAGTCAGGCGCTAAAATTTAAGCCCACATGAAAGTGAAATTTCTAAAAAAGCACTAAATTTTAGCGCCATTACACTTTTTCCTGACACTTAAACTTTTTGGCCCTGGCACGTTTCTTCATGATTTTCGCATTTTTCGTCAATCGTGCCACTTTTCGTGCCTAAATTTATTGCTCGACTTGAGTTAGGTTTTCGATTTTCTCTTTTTTTAAAAGTGTCTTAGCCATTTTCATTGTTTATGTTTTATGTTCTTTCTTTTCTTCTTGCTGGGCGAGTTCTCTTCAAACTGCAAATCACGTTTTTGACAACTTCGAGTCTTTTCTCCAGCAATCCTTGCATTTCATCTGGGTAAGTCGTTCCTCTTTATTTTTCTCCTTTCTCCATTCGTTTTTATATATTTCTAGGATTTACATATGCGTTTCTTTTTGTTCTCTTTCCACGCGTTGTTTCTCTCTTTCTCTCTTCAAGTGTTTTTCTTCCCCCGCGCGTAGTCTTCTTCTCCATTCACGTTTTCCTTTCTCATGCCATTTTCATTCTTCTTCTTCTTAAAGTGTTTGTGTGTCATGCGCGTTTTTCTCCATTCGCGTTTTTCTGTTTGCTTCACGCGATGGAACCCTCACATTTTGTTTTGAATGCGCATTCTTTCTTTCTTCTTCCAAACGTTTCATTTACATTTCCTCTTTGCGCGTCATTCTTTAAGTATGTTTCTCTCCAACGTTTTTGTGTTGGCTTCCTTCTTTGTCGCCCTTGCAATCACGTTTTAACACAAGCACATTGAAGAGTTCTCTTGTTTTGAAAGAGGGTTTCTTTAGCTCTTGAATGCTTACACAATGGTGATGAGACGAACTTGAATTGTAATTCCATGAAACAAATACTTTGCCAACCCCAAGTGCCGTTTTCATGCACCCCTACATCTGTTTTATCCAAATATGCTAAAGATGCTAAAGCGCTAAAATTTAGCGCCATAACATGTTAAAAATGTTAAGTTAAAATCTAACTCTGAGAAATGCAAGGGCGCTAAAATTTAGCGCCCCTGCATCAAAAGTGAAATTTCCAGAATGTAAGGGCGCTGAATTTTGGCGCCCTTACACTTTTTCCAATTTTTTCCAGATAAGCTTCATTTCTGACCATTTCACTCCTAAACCTTGTTCCTTCCGTTTTTGTGCATCGTTTTGCTTGCCTTGTCATCCGCTCCATGCTTTCCCATCATCGTTGCTCGTTTCGCGCATTCCCATGTTTCCTAATGACTAATGTTTGTTCTGGCCCCGCACCTTGCAGTCTCTTTTCAAAAATCTTCGAAGTCAGAGTGATCAAAGTTCCAGTTGTTTTTGATGACTGCCAGTAAACCTCCGTCTTCTTCGAAAGCAAAAGGCAAAATGAAGTACAAATATCAAGGTGTCTATCCGCCGACCGTAGTGTCCTCCAAGGTGGAAGAAATAAAAGACACGAAGGTTGGTCATCAGGACTTGGTTGACTTTGCGAAGCAAACAGAGACGAAGCCTCTTCCTGATCCAATGAGAGCAATCGTACACAGCAATCTTCATTTGGTGGCAATGTTCCCTACAACTGCACATAATACAGAGTTTGTTCTTCAGGTGGCGTCTCACTACATCAGAGAAAGTAGAAGTGTGATCGATTCTTCCGGGCACGAGATTCTGAGACTCGACCCTGACTTCTTTGACATTGTTTTCAAGGTTCCTCATATGGAGAAATACATTGATATTTCTATATCAAAAGCACAAGAGGTCTTTGATGTTGATCCCAATAAAGCTAAACACTTAATAAACACTCAATGGTTAAAGAAGCCTAGATCATCTGTTTCCAGATGGCCGAAAGGACTCCTGCGAAGTGATTTCAAGGATGACATCAAAGATATGATCACATTTCTAAGCAGAGTGAAAGGCTTGCCTGAATCATCCACTTTTCATGATTGGATGTATGAATACATCAGGATCATAAGAAGACAGAAGGTGCATATTGACTGGGGCAAACAGTTAGTGATGAAATACATGAGCAGTTGATCAATGCTCCTTCTACATTGAAGTTCTATATGACTTCTTACCTGGTGTACGCGGCGGTTGTAATGAGACAATTCCCAGGTCTATCTACAAAGGGAATCGGATGATGGTACCTGTGTACAGATTTTTCTATCAATTGGAGCTGAAGGAAAGTTTTCATCACTTCAGGCGGGTCACAGATGCTTTCTTTGCGCCTTTGCTTTTCAATTTTGATCCAGCTCTTGAAAGAAGGAGAGTATCTGATGAGGCGTATAAGGTGGTAAGTAAAGTTGGATGCCTATTTCTTCAATTCCCAATGTTTACTTACTTGAGGTAGGAGTGCTACTAGTTGTCCCTACATGCTACCCGTTATCAACCGGATAAAGTGGGGTTCTCATAAACTTGCGAACGGTTGTGCCGATTACAAAAAGAACGAAGAAGCAACCACAAGCATGGATTCAAGTTCCCACTGACCATCGGCCGATATACTATCCCTACTGCACAAAAGGCTAAGTCTGTTTATGCTGAAATGCAGATCATGACAATCAAGACCTACAGGTATAGGTTTGATTTTGATTACCGGGATGTTAGAAGGCAATTGCAAAGGGTCATCATCACAAGTACCGTTTTGAAGACATCTGGGTTGATTGCAGAGATGAAGTCATTCGCAAAATGGATTATTGCAGGTTGACCGTGTAGCAAATTAGAGACCTTGATATTGTTGACCTACCAAAGGATTTTGCAGATCCAGGTGATATCATGAATGCTATCTATGATGAGCAAGAAATTGCTAAAAGGCCATTGCCTGCAATTCAATGGTCTAGGAAAGAAGTTACCAGCATAAGAGAGAGGTTGAGGCCAATCCTAGCCAACACTGAAGAATGGTTACATAAACATGGTTATGCAATGAAAAGTTTCAAAACAGACTCAGAAGGAGAGGAATCCGAAGCAGAAGCTCGCCAACAACAAGAACTCCGCGACAAAAATAAATCAGCGGCCGTTCCCACTTCTTCACGAAGAGGTCCTAGGATCAAGTTCACTGTTGGAAAGAAAGATACTCAATCCGTCCTAGAGACAATAATTACGGAATCTAATCCATCTCGCTCTAAGGGTAAAAAGTCTATTCTAGAGGAGGTAGATTCCGATGAAGAAGAAACTTCAAGTGATCAATCCACTAAAGATGAAGATTCAGCAGAAGCAGACTCTGATGCAGAAGAGGTTTCTGAAAGCGGGCAAGAGTCTGAAGAAGATTCTGAAGAAGGATTTGAAGGTGAACCAAAATCGGAGAGACAAGAGGGTGATCAACAGAAACCCTAGCATGATCAAGAAAGAACTACTCTCCCCGAGAATGTAGTTGAGAAATTCCCGTAACGCCATCATGGACTCTAAGTAATGTTCCTCATACCCCTCCCAAATTCAAGAACTCCTCCACCTCCTCGCCTCCCTCACACCTATTCCCACCACATGCATTCCTCAAGAAATGAGATATCCACTATCCCTCGGGCAAAGATCAACCAGCTTGATACTCCTTCACAAGGACAAGCATCCATACGGTTGATATAATCGGCTGCCCTCCATCGCCCATTCCTTCCTAGCCTGTCTTCGCCAACGTATGATATCACTTTTGAAAATGAATTCAATCGTTTCATGAATGAGTCAATGCATGATCAGCTCAATGTGCCAACTACAAGAGCAATGATGATAGACACTTCTCTTATTGTCACGATACCCATGGTAACTTCAGACGTGACAATAACTTTAGAAGTAGCAATGACGGCTGAATTGACAGTGAATCCAGAAGCTCACACTTCTTTTCTTCCCCCTTGGCTAATATCTCAAGTGTCGAAGCGTAAAAAGCAAATGATTACTCCGGAGGAGCTCGACCTCGAAGAGATAGTTCTTCCAAAGGCTAAAGGGAAGAAAAAGGCAAAGGTATACTCAAGGCTGAACGTTGATAAGTCTGGCCACAAGTATGCGGAAATTGGCATACCACCACATGAAGAAGGTGATGTCAATATGGAAGACTACACGGTGACAAAGGTCCAGCTTGGCAAGGTTACCAATAAAAGTGCAAAAGCCGATGCGCAAGTCACTTTGGATATCTTGGCTGGAAGGCTGGATAAAGTAGAGCAAGCTCGCAATATGTACAAACAGAGGGCAGAGTATTATGCCAC
>VDFB02166197.1:0-21513 GCA_007258455.2 Sequoia sempervirens | reverse complement strand
CATGGAAAGGTTGAACATGATGGCACAATGATACAGGAGCACCTGCCAAAATACAAGCACATTTTTAAGTATTGTTTTAAAATCAATTTTTTTTTTGTGAAAGGTCTCAAATACCATTTAGAATGTGTTTGAGGACCATTTTTGGTGCTTAGGATAAAATTTTAATAAGTTGGGAATCCTTTGTGTGGTTATTTCCTAAGTTTTAGCAAGAGTTGGAAAACACACTGTGTTTTCAAACAGCATTGTTTTTGCCATTCTTGGGCTCAGGAAAAGTAACCTAAATATTTCTTGTCATTGTATATGGGATATCTTGACCTTTGAAAAAGGTTGGAAGTTTGGAATATTGGCAGTTTTTTTTGTGAATGAGAAAAAGCAGTGATTTTGTTGTGTAGAAAATATATTTTCCTGTTCTTATTGGCGTGACAGTAGTGAGATGTATTGGATAGAGTGATTAGTGTGTTGGATAGCATGTAGAGAAAGATATTTAATCTATGTTTTGGCACATTAGACAGTTCTTTCCATCGCTTTCATTCATTTATATATTTGTGTGTGTTTTGTTGTTGTTGTTTTGACTCGTAAATGCATTGAAAATGGAGATTTAGCCCGCACTCCCACCGTACCAAGTATGGAGAAATTGGGGAGACAGCTAAACTCCCTTAGTGTAAATAGTTTAGGGGTAGGATCCAGTAGAAGTTCAGATAGCATGCTACAAAGCTTTTCCTAGGCGAGCTTGTGATGCCTAGCTTGGAAAAGACAATCAGAGACAAGTCTTAATGCAGCAGGGGTGTTAACTCTTTATCAACTAAGGTGTGAAATGTTTGTAGGAGACCATAACCAAGGT
The DNA here is from genome assembly GCA_007258455.2 of Sequoia sempervirens. Taxonomy (NCBI): domain Eukaryota; kingdom Viridiplantae; phylum Streptophyta; class Pinopsida; order Cupressales; family Cupressaceae; genus Sequoia; species Sequoia sempervirens. The sequence continues at coordinate 20,672 of VDFB02166197.1, read as the reverse complement.
CAGACAAGATCCAGGGGTCATCACGAATCCATTTGGTGGCTGGAAGGAGGAAACAGTCCACTATGTGACCAAGAAAGGCTATAAAAAGCCCTAAATCTCTTAAAATCAGGGTAACCCTGTGTATAGCCTGAGAAGGTTTGAAACCCAAAAATTCTTGAAGAGCTCCAAAATTGAGCCAGGTTTCCTTCTTTGTGTTTATGATGTTCACTAAGCGGGGAGGAGCAATAGCCAAAAACCTCAGGCTAAGAGACCTAATAGGGCTCATGGGCTACTAGCCCTCCTAGAACCCTAGCCTAGGTTTTGGGGCAGCGATAGAAGAAAGAAGACCTGAGATTGAACAAGAAACATAGTAGGATAGTTTTAAAGCTATGGGAGAGATATCACACCCCTGCAACAAGATTTGTAAACATTTGGAGATCAACTAGTCTTTAAGAGCATTAAGGGCTAGATGGAGAATGTGAGGAGCACCAAGAATTTCTTGGTAGCAACAAGTTTGTAATGATAGCAGGGTTGGTAAGTGAACCAGGGGTGTCTCAATAGCAGAGGACCTATAGGTTGTGGGGTGAATGAACTAACACCTTAGGAGTTCTCAAGATAAGGACTCAGAGCATTGAGATTGTGACTGTCTCAATCCAACCCTTGCCCTATCACACAAGAGCTTGCATAAAACATGCAATAAGAAAAAATAAAATGAATTATGAGGGAGACCATATAAATTATGCACATGATGTTGTGGAATCATGTAAGAAACACTTTACAAGTTATTTTGACACATCTTTAGTTGTGAGGAATGATGAATGTCCAAATAGAGCACTAAGTTTTAGGAGATTTTAGGTATGTTTAAATTTATTGTTTGAAAAAAAAATTAAAATTGTTAAAATTATTTAAATTTATTTTGAATTATATATACTATTTGTAGGAGTGTATAGAAGAATACTACATGGATGCAAGAGGGTAGACAAAATAAAATCATTTCTTTGTATGATGAGTACAAATAGGCACACATAGACATTGTATAAAAGAGATTACTCTTCTTTTTGTTATGAACACATTTTAGGATGCTCTGATAGTTGTAACAACCAAGAACATGGATATGCCAATGAATGGAATTTGGTGCCAATAGTTGTTACTAATCCATACAATGAAGATGAAGATGAAAGATTTGAAGATATTCCTTTGATTTCAACTAATTATGACCACATTTAAGGATTGATTAAAAAATGTATGTGTGTACATTTGTATATATAACTTTGACAATGCATTTAAGTTTGTAACTTTTTCAAGATCAATTTATAAATTATTATTTCTTAACTTGGATAAAAAATTAATTATAATTTGATTATATAAATTATTTCTTTTCTACAATTAAAGATTGATTCTATTTTTTTAAAATTGAATGTACATGTTGTATGTATATATGTATGCATGTACAAGAGATGTTTGTGCATTCATATTAGAGGCTAGAAATATAGAACGTGTTAGTTATTATTTATTACATTATACAAAGGAGAGGATGAAGTTAATGAAACTAGAAACAAGTGATGTAATGTTATTTCCCATAGGTTTAGTTGTAGTGGAAGGGACATATCTCAAACAAGTTAAAATTGTTCAAAATGGGATTCATTTTATTGATTACCATCCTTAAAACATGGTGTTACAATATAGCCACCTAGTAAAATTGCTACTGGCCTATCTCTTCATCAAGTTCAATGTGCATATGGATTTCATAAGTGGAGACTAGACAAAGATGCTCATCAAAGAATATTACAAGTTATTGTAGAGCAAGCTGATCTAATTAGTGTGATACATGAATTAGTGAGTTGTTTGGGGATGAATATTTTGAGCTTAATTGTTCATTTAAGCATTTAGGAAAAAAAAATGTGCACCTTAGAGATCTATATGTTTATTTGGATGTGATATGTGATATTTTTCTTGTTTCATTCAAACACGTCAGCTCAAATGTCACTAAAGAACTACATACATATAATATATATAATTTGTTTTAGTTAATATATGTATATCTTTCTACCTATCTAGATTGTAGGTTTATGTAAGACCCTATCCCTTGTGGGCTTGTTGATCATGTTAATTTTTGATGGTTTATGTCCTATATGTTATTTCATTTTATGTTGGTTAATACACACTAGTAATGAACATTCCTATACATCAAGAATTGTAATAATTTTTTTGTTAGGTAAACTCTTTTGATTGGAGCTATGAACCAGTGAGGCCACATTTGGGGGACCTCATCCCAATCATTCTGATTCCATCCTCTCCCTCCTGCTCTTCCTTCATCTCCTTCTTTCCTCCTCCTTGCTTCTCTCCTCTTCATCTTCTCCTTCTCTCCTCCTTATTCCTCCACTCCTCCTACTTCTCCTCCACTTCCAACCCCCTCATCTCTTCCTCTCTCTCTCCTTCATATTCTCCCTTACCTCCTTCTCTTCTCTACTCTATTTCCTTCACCTCCTACACTTGCTACCTCCTCCAACCTTACTATTGTTTCCTTCTTGCCTCCTACAACTATCTCCTTCACATCTGGAACTGCCAAATCTAGCATGTTGCCACACCTCCATAAGAATTACACCTGCTAGCCTCCCTAGAGTTCCAACAATCCCTGCCTCCAAGTCAACATCATCTTGCAACCTTCATTCTTTGACCTTCATCCTCCTACCACCATCCACTATCTACCATCCTCTAACTTCCTAGTGCCAACATTCAACCCACTTCCCACACTCTGTGGGACTCAAACAACTAATGTAGTGTTTAACACTACCTTGCAACAACCATTGCGTTGCAAGGTTATCCCACAAGATTCTCATATTTTAATCATTAACTAACTAATATTATCTAACTTATGATTCTTGTGATTTTGTGTGATATCTAGATGGGTTATATTACTTGTCTACGTAGGCATACAATGATCAATATGTTTAGCTATTGGTGATACTTATCTATGTATTATGTAAATTACATGATTTTAGGTGATTATATACTATGGGTGTGAGGAGGTGTGATGGTAAGATGATGATTGATATTTAATAGTCACTTGTAGTAGTATTGTTCTAATAAGTTACAATAATATCTTGATGATAAAGAGTATAATAATTTATTACTTAGGCATCATGGAAATAGGGAGTGGTAAATTATATGTTACTTGTGTAGATTTAATTCTCAAGCCAATTATTATTATAAGGTTATTTTTCATATGCAATTTGTTTCAATTATTATTAATCATGAGTAATATTGACACTTTTTTCTGGTTGAGTAAATAGGTTAAAATTGGCCAACATTGATGAAAGGGTCACATAGCTACTTCCCTTGTGTTATTCTTGTGAATTTCTAGTCTTGTCAATCGTATGTGTTTTGACCTTTTTTGTAAGGATTGTGCGTGTGGGAGAGGATATTTTATTAGACCCTTGTGCTACCTTTTAAATGTGATTAATTATTGTGTGTTTAATGAAGTCTTTATATGGTTTTAATTGTATAAAAAGTTCTCTAGGTGGTATTTCTATAGGTTAGGGGTCTTTTTATTCTGCAAAACCTCTTAGATAAATTCTAAAACCCACTCTAATTACCCACTTATGAAAAGTGGCGAAAATTAGAGTTTTTTGGGTGGTTGGGAAGTTATGGGGAGTTGGTTGTCTTTCTCCTTCTATATATTATTTCTCTTTGAAAGAAGGGGCTTCCCTCTTTTGGGTTGGCTTCTCTCTTTGGCATTGGCCTCTCTCCTTTGGCCTTGGCTTCTCTTCCTTGCTATTTCTTCTCTTGACTCATGGTTTCTTCCTTATTTTGAGAACTCTTGGAAAGGATGGGAGAGGAAGAATGGGAGAATAGTGCTTGGAGAAGGAGAGGCTATCACCTTTTGTATTTTCACTTTCTTTGGTAAGGTATACCATTATAGAGCTTTGTTAAAGATTTAAAGGATTCATTTTTTATGCTTCAAAATTATGTGAAATTTATTTCTAGATCATTTTTGGGGTATTTTTTGAGATTGGGTGTTTGGCATTGTCTTGTTGGAGTTCCACCTTGTTTCAATATCTCTTTATGTGAATATTTGTTAAGGTTGAAGGAGATGAGTTATAGTATGTGTGTTGTATTGTGCTTAGTATGTGATGAAATTTGTTAAAGGAACCTTTGTGAATAGTGGTGGTGTATGTGTAAGGAAAATCTATGTGACCCTTAGAGCTCGAGGGTCGATTGATTATCAATCCTATGGTTGGGAGGAGAGATTTTTAGCCATATTATTTTTTGCTGACTTCTCTTGTTAGGTTTGTCCCAAGAAGTTGAAATCAATTGGAAAGCTCTTCAATTTCATGTTAAGGAAGGTAGAGATTGGCCTTGTTAAATATGGAAGATTCAAGTTTCCAAGAACAAAGTTTTGTGAAATACAATTATTGTATGTGATTAGTGGTTCAATCTTATGAGTGTGCTATACAAAAAAAATAGATTTTGTTTGTTATTTGTGCATCATCTTGGTTTTTAAAGGAACAAAAGAAAGAAAAATATTTGGCTTGTCCTTATTGATTTATTTTTTGATATAAGTAGAGAATAATTGGTTATGTTCGTTATAATACTTTAAGGAGTGGGAAACGTAGCAAGGATTTTGAAGAAAAGAAAATAAAATACATTTATATACTTTTTTTCCTTTTAGCATCGAAATTAATCTAAATGTTGTAATTGGGAAAATGGTAATCATGATACTAAGCTGAGTAATTTTGAATAGGGATATTTAATGCATACCTTCTCATTAGTATGTTGCTATGCTCATGTGGGGTTAACAATTGTTAGTGGCTATACATGTTTATTTCAAAACATTAACTTGGTTGTGTATTGTTTAGTTGTGTAAAATTTGCGGCATGACAATCTATTTGTAATTAGCATTTTATGGAATAATGTCTTAGGCCTTAGAAATAGCTATTGAACTCTATCAAGAATAATGGGGAGTTCATCATTGTTTATGCGATATGATGCAAAAGGGACTATACTTTTGTTAAAGGAATGGATGGGGTGATCTAGATCATTTTAGAGAGGACTTAAAACATGGATACCTATGTATATACCTGCACTCAAACTAAGTATAAAAATAAAAATGAAGAAATTACTAGTTTGTGCAAGTTTTGAAATTATTTTAATTATAATAATTATATCAAGGGTTTTCAAGGTTACATTTCATGATAGATATTATCAGTTACTTAAAAAAGTCATTTTACTTGTACCTGTATGGTTTCATATTCCTTAGGAACCCTAACAATATAAATTTACCTATTTCATTCTTCTAACAATTTTAGTTCATATTAATATCCATTTCTTATGACTCATGTATTAAAGTATCAATCAATGAGCTAGTAGTGTCATTTCTCTTTTAATGATGAAGCTAATGAACTCTATTTCATGGTAATTTTTTTTATGATGTATGAGCTCCTTTCATGTGCATACATAACATATCAAGTAATGAGCTAGTAGTGTTAGTTGTTTGTATTTTAGTGATGAAGATATAAATAATAAATTATTCATTCCTACCATTTTAGGGGTGATCCCACAATACTAGTTTACAATTTTTGACCAAACTAGATAGTGAACTGATTTTCTAAAACTAAATATTCACTTTCGAGCACCTATAGTGGCTAAACCATAAGGAATTTGAAGATGATGCAAACTAGTGATTTGTGGCATTTTTTCTTTAGATTTTCAAAAAAATTGGAATCAAATTGCACTTCTTTTTCCATCTCCTTCAAAAACTAGTTTTTAATGGAAAACACTATTTTTAAAGAGTGACATTACTAGCTAACACGTAACTTTTTTCTATGGTTATGTTAGTTAGAGATGGTAGATCTAACAATTAAATGCAGATTTAATAAACAAAACAGAGAAACTAAAACATGCATAGAATAAATCATAACACAGAATTTAACGTGGTTCACCCAATCTAGGCTACATCCACCAAACCGTAGCCATCCAATACTTTTATTATCCAGTGAAAACCTATTACAATCTTTAAGTAATAATCATTTCATCATGGGCCAGTTATCACCCATCCTAACCCCCTCTTTTACCAAGCTTAGAAGCTTCCGGATTTCGTTCTACAAAATCGGATTTTCTTTTTTTTCATTGATTTTCCTTTTTCGTGATCACGCAGCAGGAAGAGCCGCCACTCAACCCCACCCTCGGGTTCTCACCCCTTGACTCGGGAAGCGAGACTGGGTTAGGTGTACAGATAACATGTAATATGGCCAAGATAGCATGATCAAATACCACATACCAACAACAGGGATAAAAATTCTAATTTTTCTAAATTTATATTTGTAACTACAACATTCATTGCATGGAATTTGTTTCATAGAATTTCATTGAATATTTTTTTCTTAATTAAGTTTCAAAGTCAAACTAGTTACAATTTATACATGATTTATGAGCTAAAACATAACTTTTTTTGTATGTATCAAAATTCCTCTTTTTTTTTTAGATAAGGGACATTAATATCTAGTGCACTGATATTTTTCTTTTTTTCTTTGATAATCTACTATTTTTCCACATGTGCAGAATAGGGAGCTTGGTTTTCCGTGAAAAACCTATATTTAATCAAACTATAAAATAACATAATAAAACCAAAACATATTAAAATTATATTTGATGGATAGATCATTCTAAGGACTACCATCATCCAGTTTGGTCTGTGAAGTATCCTCCATTTTTATCCTCAACCCGAGCTTCAGAAGCAATTTTTTTGTAGAGATTTGGTAGAAGAGGGGGAGAAGGGGAAAAGGGGGGTTCGCTCGAACCACCGTTGACCCTTCAAGTGAAGGGGGATTCGCTTGAAGGGGGGTTCAATTGAACCCACCTTTTTCAAAATTTCCCTTTGTCTTCCATTTTAAAAATGTGCCAAAAGGTGGGTCCCATCATTAAATAGGGTTCACTCAGAGGGGGTTTCAAGTGAACCCATTTTGGGTCCATACAAAGCCTTAGTTCATGTGAACCCCTAAAAACCAATTTTTTTTTTCATGGGAGCATTTGTGCAATTTTCCTTCCTCAACAGAATTGTAAACTAGTATTGTTAGATCACCCTCCGCTTACTCCATTAAGTTTGGAATGCCTTTTGAATTTTCAAATATTTCATATTTTCCTCATGAATACTCTTGTATGCATCCCATACATTGTCAAACTTATTTACCAATTAACTTGTTACTCTATGTTTTAATACATCATCAAATATATCATTGTCCACCTTAACTATTTCTATTTTAGCTTTCTTTGTATTCTCTTTTTTTTATTGTAATTCTTTCCTCAAACTTTGAATCCTCAATGACATGGTTTCTCTATCTTGTGATAAAAACTCTGATGTGGAACTTTTTGGAGATGGAAAACCATTTTGTGTTGTAGCAATCAACTTATTATGTTCATCCAACAATTTTTTGTATCTATCCAATAACTTTTTGTAGTTAGCCTCTATAATTTTGGTAGTTTCCACACTTAATATTGCAACATGCACTGTCAATTGTACAGCTACAATGGTAGTCATTTTTTTAGCCCTTATCACAACCATTGCTCCAATATGCTTTTGCACATACTTTATGACCTTAGCTTCCCTATTTTTTGTGCCATAGATAAACTATCAATCGTATGTAGCTTAGGGCTGAAACTTGAGCCAAAAAAATTATTTTCAAAAATATCCTAAAAAAAAGAGGCATCTTGGTCTTCTTAATTGCATCTAGTCAAACGACAGATGATAATTCCCATCCAGACAATAATATAATCACACTTCCTTTCACCAAGGTCCTTGCATCTATTGGTGACATAGCAACAATCTACTACATTATCTTATCCTCCTCCTTCTTGGCTTCCTCTTGTAAGGAGGGATCAACCTTCTCTTTTGCTTCTTCAATTCTCCTTTTAATATCAAAGCGATTTATATGGATGAAAAAATCTCTGAATTCCTTGGTATTGAAAAAAGCATTGTCACAGATGAAATCATCACAAGGTTTTATCCTGACATCATCATCCTTGACCTCATCATATTCCCATTTCAAAAGTATACTAGGAACTTTCAAATTTCACTAATTTGTTCACTTGCTGAATAAACCACTAATGGAGTGAGTGAAGGTTGCTCACTTGTCTCTTTTTCTTTCACATGGATGCCTTGAGTAGAGGATTGAATTGGCTAGCTCCTCAACTATGCATCATGCTTTTTTTTGGCCACCTTGTCCTTTATTTCAACTTTTTTAACTTTCTCAAAGAAAATTTTATCATTAAAATCACCAAGAATTAATTTTTCTTGCACAAATTTATCCTCTATCTCAAAATAAGGGTTGACATAGAAATGATTTTCCTTTAAAATTCTCCCTTCAATTGCACATATCCCCTTCCATGCATTTTTCCTTGCTACCACTTCTTCATCGGATGATAGGTTTCTAATCACATCATATTGATAGAGGAACTGATGATGTCTCCCTAATAACCCTTGTGCTTTTCTCTTAACAGTAATCACCCCTTCAAGGTCACAAAACCATATGATGTCTTGTCTCAATCTGTAATTATTTAAGAGAAATTCAAATCTCTCAATATCTTCCTTCAATGTGCATGTGAAATAGGTAAATCCACAATTAGGGTTCACAAGGGATGCCTTAATTTTCTGAAGTGTTCCTTATCCATGGAATCCAATTGCCACAATATTTCCATGAATGATTATCTATTTGACATATATAGAGGGAACTTGTGAGGTGGCACTGGGGCTCCATAAATTATGATTGTTGTGTAGTTGATATGAAGATACCAAATTCCCCAATTAAATTTTTGCTTAGTGTCATATTCATATTCCATGGGCCTCAAAATTTCCTTAACACCTTGTGAAATTCTATACATGGGCTTCAAACCCAACTACTCCAACACCAAGAACTTTAAAAATTTGCAAAAAAAAGTGTAATTAGACTCTAGACAGTGCACATCCCAAACATGGGTCCACATATACACACGCAACTCATTGTCCATGTTGTCTCTTTCTCTCAATTTCATAAAATTCCTCATTATGTTTATGCTTTTCCATAACAAGTGCATCAATAGAGAATAGTGTCTACATGATAATGGAGGGGTTACATCTATCAACTTCCTCAAGTCCTCATGAAAATGCTCAACAATATAGGAAGCATAATCCCAAACCCTATTTGGATACTCATTTTGAATATCAATTTCTAGGACCATCAGGGAAATATCCATCTTAATATCATACTTCCTATGCAAAACTCAACATAATGCATAATCATTTTTTTTGAAATAATCCTCAAAATCGGCACAATCAAATGGCTCCATCTCAAGGGGACTAAAAGGTACATCATACTTCTTAAAGTCACACTCATGTGCAAAGGAAAGAAATTATTTCTATACCCAAACCTATTTTACTCATATCATTCTATAGTTTACATAAATTGATGGATTTAGAAGTAGATAGATTCGACTTAAAGGCCTCCACAATCTGGCTTCCTAAGATTTCTAGCATAGGAACAAAGTCTGGAAATATTTTGATTGTTCTATATGTTGGATAATGGCTAAAAGTACAAAGTTGTGTCACACTTTTATAAAGGAAATGGCCAACACTGATCTAACTTTTAAACTTCAATCACTAGAAAGTGGCATATATGTTTTGAATTTTGAAATGATGTAAACTAATAAAATGTGTATTTTTTAGTATATTTTATATTTGTATTTTTATTAAAAAATAAGAAAATTATTTGAATATATTTTTTTATAAATTAACACTATAATTTAGTTGTTGATAAAATGTTGAAAAATGATGTTGTACATGAGACGCCAAGCTTTATATAGTAGATTTTATTTTTTTTCTATGAATTTTTTTAGTGTATATTTATGACTGTAAACTTTAGGGCATGTATTTATTTTTTTGTAATTTTAATAAATATGTATCTTTAGATAAATATTTAAATGTGTGCAAATTAAAACACAACTATTTCCAGTCAACGTCAACTTTTATAATAAATATTTATCTAAAATAGAAAAAAAATTATGCTATCTTAATCTTGATTCTTTTCTCTAAGTCATCAAATTTTATTTTATTTTTTTACTAAGTTTTAGTATTTTTCTTGGCATGATAATCAACTTAATATTTTTGTGTTGAAAACCTACTTTTAGTAAAAAATAAAAATAAAATATAAATAATAATTGAACTATTAAAATAAATAAATATTTTAAAACTACACTTATGGATCTATGAAAGGGTACTTTTACAGTTAAAAAAAATTATTTCTATGAGTAGGAGTTGTTGAAATGTTATTTTTTCGAAATAATTGCATTTGTTTAGTAAATTGGCCTCAAAGTGGTGGTACATATGCAATTAGCCAACAATGTTTGTTGGAAAAGTTGAAGAAGTATTTAACTTGTCTAGAATGATTCTTATTAGATCATATGTTTGAAAAAAATGATTTTTAGTTATAAATAAGTTAAAATTCACTTGTGTTGATAAGTTGGCTGAAAGTGTGACACAAAGTTCTTTGTACTTTTACCCTCATAACACCTTGCCTGTTGAAGCATTAAATCCATCACCACAAATACATTGGGGCATACCAATTTTCCTATGTCACAAGTCCATAAGTGAGAAGTGGGGTGATTTGTAGTTCTTCATTGCTTGTTGCGAGCTTTCTTTAGTGGGAGGGGGGGGTGTTTCGTACTTGTGGGGAGGCCAGGGATGATGATAAACATTCATTTTCCTTGTCTAGTTCATTTGTCTCTTGCTCATGCTCTTTACATGCTTATTGCGGGTCGACAACAATGTTCTTGGCTTGGTGACAAAGAGTCTTCTATCTTTGCTTCCATGGGGGATTCATTTTCTTGGCTACATCGAAGGTTTTCTTCTTTCTTTTGGCTAGTCTCCCACTTTGGCCACTTGGTGTGGGGTTTGGAGTGGGCATTGTTATGTAGAGTGAGGTTGTTTAGGGTTTTTCTTGGTGCAAGTCATAAAGACTATGCATCTTCCTTTGGATAAGGTAGCTTGAGGGTCTACAACATTTGGTGGGTGTTAATCTAGGAGTTTCAAACTTGGTTTCTTCTAATGTGGAAATGATACAAAATGGTGCTCCTAAAATGAATAAGGTGAATAGGTGTTTAGAGAGGGCCCAAGAATGGTCGGTCTTATTGATCCAATTAGAGTTGGTGGCTAAAGATGTGGAGTACTACTCCAATTATGTTTTGATCTATAAATTTATGGGGATAAGGGTTTCTCTCCAATTTCTTGATACCTAGATCCACAAGGATTGGAACTTAGAAGGAGACTTTGATATTTTGATGGCTATAAATAACATTTTTGTGGTGGGTTTTTCATGTATTTCTGATTAGAATGGGGCTTTTGAAGGTTGTCCATATTTCTATAATTAGGTGGTTGTCTTCATAAAACCGTGTCATACTAGTTTTAACTTGATGGGGGAGTTACCCTCTAGGGTCCTAGTTTGGGTTCATCTTCCTCGATTGTCGCTCAAGTGTTGGAGAAGTGACATATTGCAATCAATTATCTTGTTGTTGGGAAAATGGGTATGTGTAAGATCATCATGGAAAAAATAGGCCCTTAAGTGGAAATCAAATTCAAATAAAACAGAGTTAGGAAACTTGATGTTAAAATTTGAATAAGTTATCTATATTATTTCAAAAATATGTAAGTAAAGAATTTGTAGCAAATTGAATGTAGTTTCTAAACTACTAAGTTTATTTTAAAAAATATATATTTTGTGAAAGTTTGAAATTTCAATGCAATAGCACTTAAATTTAGGTGTCTCTCTAACCACCCTAACCACAATAAAATGATAATATTTTTTTATAATATTTTAGATATAAGTAGAGGACTGATGTCCCAATGTGATGCATTTTTTTTGTGATTTTTTTTAGGTAAATAATTAATTATTAATTTTTTATTAATTTTTTTAAAAAATATAAAAAATCGTATGTATGACCACCATAACTTGGTCAAAACTTCATGAAATTCACTTTTTCTCTTTGTAATAATATAGTATGCAGAGCACAAAATGTGACTCATGTTTCAAATTCCAAAAATGTTAGACCATTTGAAAGCTATTGATGTTTTTCAATTAGCCTATCAATTAGGACTTTAGTTGTAATTGAAATAGAAAATGAATAATAATTATTTATTAAATTCAAAGTAAAGCATAACTTATATTGGTGGAAAGCTGAGAATATCCTTTAAAAACCCTTTTTATTTCATCAATTTTGGGTAAAAGAAAATTCATTAGCCACATACCCTACACATACCTATCATATCACCACTTTTTGGCCCATCATGATCCTACACATGCCCAAACATATTGGTCCTTCTCAGAAAACTTTGAATAAGAAAATTTTTTCTTATGCACATGTATGTGTTGAAATTGATTTGAGTCATCCATTTCTAGATTCAATTGACATGACTATTGGTTCTTGCTCTTTGATTCAACTGTTAGATTATGAGACATTACCTTTTAGATGAAAGTTGTGTAATGAATATGGTCATCTTCAAAGGAGGTGTCCCCAAGCTTCTAGTGTAGGTGGTACAAGTAATTTCCCTTCTTAGTCTATTTTGAAGTCAGACAAGGGTAAGGATCCCATGCATGGGGAGGAAACTGATAAATAAGGTTTTATTTTGATTAAGTCTTGTAATCAGAGTAGGGGCCAAAAGAGATACCTTAAGAATAGACAGGAGGAGGAAACCTTCAACAAATTCAAGGTATTAGAGGATTTAGTTTAGGATGAAGGATTTGGGTTTACAAAAAAAACCCCCCAAAAATGTGTTCTTGAGAAACCTCTTAAGGTTGGTAGAAAGAAGGATCAAGAAAAGGTTAAGCTAACTGGTGAGACATTGGTGGAGTTGGGTTTAGTGAAGACTATTGATTCTCACTTCTCCCAACCTTAGTGATAATAGTGCCTTCTTGGAATGTGAGGGGTATGAATAGCACCCCTAGACAAAAGGTGATTTAGGATCTAATTCAATTTCATTCTCCCAATGTGGTTTTCATTTAGGAAACTAAGTTATTTGTTGATAGTATGTTGAGTTTGGATTCAAAGATTTTGGGTCATGGGAAGTGTTAGTGTGTTGGAGCACTTGGTAACTCTGGTAGGGTGGCCTATTTATGGGATCCACATAGAGTTAGTCCAATTTGGTGGTCCTCTTGCACGGGAAAAATTTCCTATGTTGCTTCTCATCTTGAGTCAAGGGAGATTGTTCTTTTCTCTAATGTTTATGCTCTGACAAACTTTCAATGTAAGCTTTTTTTGTTGGTCCATGTAAGATATGTGAGCTCTTTGGATCCTTATCTTGTATTTTTGCTACTCTTCAACTTTGGCTACTTGGTGTGGGATTTCTAAGAGTGGGAATTGCTTGGTAGAGTGGGGGTTGTTTATAGTTTTTCTCAGCATGGGTCTTCATGACTATGCATGTTCCTCTAGACTAGGAAGCTTGAGGGTCTGCAATGGTGGGTGTTAATCTAGGAGTTTCAAACCCAATTTATTATAATTTGTAAATAATATGGAATGGTTCTTCTAAAGTGCATAAGGTGAATGGGTGTTTAGAGAGGTCCCAACAATGGCTGGTCTTAGTGATCCAATTAGAGTCGTTGGACGAAGATGTGGAGTATTACTCCAATCATGCTTAAATGATCTATAAATTTATGGGGATGAGGGTTTCTCTCCCATTTATCGACATGTAGATTTGCAAGACATGGAACCTTGAAGGAGACTTTGATATTTTGATGGCTACAAATAACTTTTTTTTTTGTGGTGGATTTTTCATGTATTTCTTACCAGAACAAGAATTTTGAAGGTTGTACATATTTCTATAATCAGGTGGATCTCTTCATAAAACCATGGCATGTTGGTTTTAACTTAGTGGAGGAGATACCCTCTAGGGTCCCAGTTTGGGTTTGTCTTCCTTAGATGCCACTTGAGTGTTGGAGAAGTAACATATTAAAGTTTAATGCTTTGTTGTTGGGAAAACCTATAGGTCCTTGTCCAAAAACTTTGAATAACAATAATTTTTCTTATGCACAGGTATGTGTTGAAATTGATCTAATTCATCCAATGTTTGATTCGGTTGACATGACTGTTGGTTCTTTCTCTTGGAATCAACCATTGGATTATGAGATGCTACCTTTTAGATGCAAGTTGTGTCATGAATATGGTCATCTTCAGAGGAGGTGTCCCCAAGCTTCTAGTGCTAGTGGTACAAGTAATTTCCCTTCTCCATCTATTTCAATGTCAGACAAGAGTAAGGATCCCATATAGTGGAGGTGACTAATAAAGTAGGTTTTATTTTGCTTAAATGTTGTAATCGGGGAACGGTCTAAAAAAGATCCCTTAAGGATAGATAGGAGGAGGAAACCTTTAGAAAATTTGAGGTGTTCAAGGATTTGGTTTAGGAGGAAGGATTTCAAGTAGACTTGCAGGTGACTATTAGTTGTTTTACATAGGATGTTCCTAGGGACCAACCTACTATGATTCCTAGTTCAATTTAGCTTGGTGTACAAGGTTCTCAGATGGATACTGATTTGTCTCCTTCTATTCCTACTCAAATTACTTTTGGTTTGTCTCTAGAGGGATTTAGTGGTTCTCTTAGTGCTAGTGGTGCTCTTTCTATGGTGCAGGATGCTTTTGATTTGAGTAAGAATATGTCTTCTTTTGCAACCTTGGGTTTACAAAAAAAATCCCTCAAAAAAGGAATTCTTAAGAAACCTCTTAAGATTGGTAGAAAGAAGGATTAGGAAAAGGTTAAGTTAACTAGCGAGATGTTGTTAGAGTCAGATTCAATGAAGACTATTGATGCTCACTTCTCGCAACCTTAGCAATGATAGTTCCTTCTTGGAATGTGAGGGGTATGAATAACACCGATAGACAAAAGGCTATTTAGGATCTGATTCATTTTCATTCTCCTCATGTTGTTTTCTTTTAGGAAACTATGTTATTTGTTGATATTATGTTGAGTTTGGACTCAAAGATTTAGTCATAAGTGATCCACAATAGTGGCTTTATACCTTTTTTTACCAACTAGACACTCGATATTTTTTTTTAACACAATCACCACATCGCACCTATAGCGATTAAAAACCGCGGAGAATTTGAAGATGATGTAAACTAGAGTCTTCTCTACATTTTCAGATTCTAAAATAAAGTTTTTCAATTTTTTTTTGGAATCGACAATTTCTTTTTCCATTCCCACAAAAATTGATTTTTTTTCAAAAACAACATTTTTAAAAAGTGAATGACACCGTATAACGTGATGTTTCCATGAAGGATAAAATCTCAATTTCTTTCAAATTTAGATTTCTAACCGAGCATCTAGTGCTTCCACTGGTTAGATAGTTTTATTGAATATTTTTCTTAATCAAGTTTCAAAGTCAATCAAATGACAATTCGTATCTTAGCTGACCGATAACGATAACTTTTAATGTGATACCAAAAATTCCTTCTCTTTTTTTTTGGCTCGATCAAGGACTTCACATCTGGTGCACTCATATTTTAAATTTTTTTTTATACCTTCATTTTTCTCCACTTGCAATGTAGATTTTGTTTACTTTATGAAAACCTATATTTAATAAAACTTAAAAAACAGATAGATAATAAAACCAAAACATACTAAAATTATATTCATTGGATAGCTCATTCTGAAGGCTACTCGATTCCAAGTTTGGTTTCTAAATATTCCCCCATTTTCATCCCCAACCGAAGCTTGAAAGCGTAAAATTTTAGGTTTTTTGTGTGTACAAATTAAAAAATTAGGGAAAAAGGGGGTTCGCTAGAACCAGGGGGTTCTAGCGAACCCCCAGGGGTTCTAGTGAACTAGGGTTCATTCGAACCCTGGTTCATGCGAACCCCCCCTAATATGCACATTTCCTTTATTTTTTGGGCGGGAAATGTGGGCCCAATAGTTAGGCCGAACCTCGTCTTGGCTAACCTCATGGTTCTATTAACATCTAGTTCATAACCCAAAACCAATTTTTTTTGCCATGGGGTCATTTTTTCTCGGGCCCTCCTTCCTCAAAAGTGTAAACCACTTATGTGGCTTCACCCCATGGGTAGTGTTAGTGTGTTGGAGTGCTTGGCAGCTGTAGCATGGTGGCCTATTTATGGGTTCCATGTAGAGTTAGTCCAATATGGTGGTCCTCTTTATAGGGGCACAATTTCATGTGTTGCTTCTCATCTTTATTCAAGGGAGATAGTTATTTTCTTTAATGTTTATATGCTTCAACAAAGTTTCAAGGTAAGGTTTTATTATGGGGCCATGTAAGATATGTGATGTCTTTGGATCCTTATCTTCCTTGGATTTTGGCTGGTGATTTTAATCTTGTCACTTCATTGGGGGAGAAGAGGGGTGATAGTACTCGCCTAGAGCTTGAACTTCAGTGCTTTTGTAGGATAATATTGTTCTCTTGAATTTCATTAACATCAAGCCTATTAATGGGGTATTTACCTGGAATAATAGGAGTGGGGAAGTTGTTATTTCAAAATGCATGGATAGATTCTTGGTGTCTAGTTTTTGGATGGGAGGCAAGTGGCTAACTAGCTCTAATATTTTAGATGGGTGGATTTCTTATCATTGACTGATCAAGTTTGTTGCTAAGTTACCCTAGCACTATATAAAGTAGTATTTTAAGTTTCAACTTATGTGATTAAGGGATGAATCTCTTCATGATTTTCTTCCTGGATGGTGGCATCTTGGGAAGTTGGCACATGGTATTGCTATGTCCTTCTCGAAGAGGACACAATATGTGAAGTATAGGTTGAAGCACTAGAATAGTTAAAACTTTGGTAATGTGTTTCAAGAAAAGAAGAATGCTCAAGATCACTTGGATTTGATTACTAGGAAGGTTTAGGACAAGGGCCTCACATAGGAGTTAGGTTTTCTTGAAGCTAATACGATTAAGGAAGTTGAGGAATGGGAATTGAGAGAGGAATTTTTTAGGAATCAAAAGTCCTGCAATAAATGGCTCTATGTGGGGGATCAAAATACTTCTTTCTTTCAAAATTCAGTTAAGGATAGAAGACAAGGTAATGCTATCTCTTCCCTCTTGACTTTGAATGGGGAGACTTTATCCTCCTCTACTTCTATTTATATGGAGTTAGTTTGTTTCTTCTCTTCTTTATTATCCAAGGATTCCCCTCCTGCAAAGGGCAATGAAGTTGTGATTCTAGATTATATACTGGGTTTGGTTACCAATGAAATGAATGAGTCTTTTCTTAATCCTATTTCTTTGTTCAGGCTTGAGAATGTTGATTTTCTAAAGATGAAAAGAGGAAAACACCCCTAGCCATGATTGGTATCTAGTCAAATTCTTTTAAGAGTTCTCATAAGTGATTAAGTTGGACCTTCTAGAGGTTGTTGAGGAATCCCACATGAAGAAACAAATGCTAAAGTCCATGAATGCTACTTTTCTTTCCCTCATACCAAAGAACGATGGGGCTAATAATCTATATTTTTTTAGGCCAATTTCTTTATGTAATGTGGTATACAAGATAATTACAAAATTGATTGTTGAGCAATTGAAAGCTTTGATAAGCAGGCTAATTTTTTAGGAGCAAGGGAGTTTTGTTGTTGGTAGGAAGATTATGGATGGTGTCATCATTTTTATTGAGATTATTCATTCAATGAAATATTCCAATGAGAAAGTTATGTTTATTAAGTTAGATATGGAAAAATATTATGATCATGTTAAATGGGCTTTCTTATTCAAGATCTTGAGAGTGTTTGGTTTTCCTAGTGAATGGATTGAATGGGTCAAGAGTTGTTTCACCTCTCCTTCATTTTCGATGCTGATTAATTGTGAACCAATGGAGTTGTTTGGTGCTTCTAGGGGATTAGACAAGGGGATCTTTTGTCTCCCTACTTGTTCATCCTACTAGATAAGGGCTTGGAGAGGTTTATTGGATCTCAACTATAAGTGGCTTGATCCAGGGTTGGAGTTGGGGAAATAATATCCCTCCTTAGTCCCATCTTTATTTTGTTAATGACACTTCTTTGATGGGAAGGACCAGGGTTGAGGAGGCTTTTAGGTGGCGTAGTGTTCTAGATAGTTATTTGGCTACTTCTATTCAAAATATTAATGAGGGGAAGTATTTTATCTATTTCTTTAATACTCCTTAGGTTATTCAAAGGAGAATTGCTAGAATTCTATGTTCTAGATTTGTACTCTCCCATTTGTTTATCTTGGCATTCCTCTTGCTATTTGTTTGCTTGCTAAATTGTTCTGGCAGGGGATTATAGATAAATACTAAAATCTATTCAGTCATTGGACTTATAGGTGGCTTTCTTCTATGGGTAGAGTGACTCTCTTAAATTCCATGGTGTAGGCTCTTCCTCTATATAGAAGCTTTGTTTTATCTACACCTTCTAGATTTATTCAAGACTTTGAGAGTTTTTCCTTGACAGTTCCTTTGGTGTGGTAATCCTCATAGGAAGTGGAGCTTGGTTAAGTGGGATGCTATATGTAGGACAAAGTAGGAAGGTGGACTGGGTTCGTGATAGACTAATTTAAATGGTAAAGTTTTAGTGGCTAAGTTGTATTGGCAATCAAATTCACAAAAAAATCAATTGTGGGTGAAGATCCTTACTTCAAAATACTTCGGTGTGGTTGAGATTGTAAATGTTTCCTAATTTAGTTTAGAGGGGATGGGTTCTATGATTTGGGGCTCCCTCAAAAGAGGAGCCAAGTTGGTCAAGTTGGGGTTATTTTTGGATTTATAGTTATGGGTAGGATGCTTTCTTCTGGTATGATTCCTAGGATGGTCATCCTCCCATTTTGTCTACTCACCCTCATCTTGATAATTTGACTCACCATTTTCTTGATGAAGGTTAGTGTCGTGTTCTTGATTTTAATTCTCTTTAGACTTTGGGGCAACTTAGTGTGTTCAGAATGAAGGATCTACATGAGTGGCCTCTTGATGGTGTGGCTAGTGATTTTCAAGAGCTTACTAGGATTTTTTTGGGTTCTGCTTGTAATTATCTTCCTAGGCAAGATGTGTTGGCTTGCGGCCTTGATTTGAAAAGTAATTTTTTTGTTTTGTCAAGATATCAATTTCGTGATAAGTTGTTTGGGAACTCAAAGGTCTCGTGGTTGAAACAGGTTTGGAATACGTTTGCTTCAAATTCTTATTTGTGTTATGTGTGATAGGCATGAAGAGTGCATTCCTCATCTCTTCTTTCAAAGTCCTTTTACAAAATTTATTTAGCACTCTTGGTGGAATCTTTGGAAAATGTTGTGTAGAAATGATTCTTCTTTGGAAGAATTTTGGAGCAACCTAGATTCTCCTCCTGTAAATACCTCTTTTCTTCTTATAGATTGGATCATTGGTGCTAGTCTAAAATTTTTGCATATTCGGTTAGAGCGCAACCATTGAATTTTTTTGGATAAGAAATTGTTTGTTAGTCAAATTTGGTTGAGAATTTTGGGGGGTCTTCAACAAACATTGACTGCTAAGTGTGATTTGTATGTTCCTATTGTCCTTGGTGATCTTGTAATGGAAGGTATTCTAGGTATTTCTATGGGGGGGAGGAGAAACTTGAGGATTGTGCATCATGGACGTGAGAGGGAGTGGGTTCTCGTATTGGTCATTGGTGTCCCCTTTCTTTGGGAGAGCCAAAAATTAATTCTAATGGATCATCTAGAGGTAATCTAGTGCATGCTGAATTAGAGGTATTTGTAGAGATAGTTCAGGGGTGGTCATTTTTTTCTTCACTATACATAGAGGTCAACATACTAATAATCTCATGGAGGCTATAACTATTCTTTTGGCTTTAGAACATGCATGTGCCATTGGTTAGAGATGGATTTTTTGTGAATTTGATTCTTAGGTCATCATTCATATGCTGAATAAGAGGCATTTTGAGGCGGTGAACTAGTAGTTAGTAGTGGTGGCTAAACAAATTTTTTCTCTGTGCACCACTTTGGATTCTATTGCTTTTTATCATGTTCCTTGGGAGTGGAATAAGGTGGCTAATGGTTTGGCTAGGTGGGCGTCTGAGCAGGTGGCCCATGCTTCCTCAGGACATTCATAATAATGCTTTGTTGTCCTTCTCATGGCCTATGAATGGTTTAGATTTTGTGTCTATCTCCTACCAAACCCATCCTTATCTAACTCCTAATAATCAATCCAAATAACCTTCAAAAACCTAGAAATAGTGTCAATTCCTATCGGTATAAGTCTATTGAACTAAGATGTCTTTGTGCATGTTATGTAGGCAAAGAAATCATTAATGATCCCCCAAGGCACTATGTTAGTCCTTTAGGGTTTGTGAAGTTGAGTCAATCATGATTCAATCCATAATAGATAATCCATGGTCAAGGTTAGTCAAACTACGATGTCTTTGTGCATGTTACATAGGCAAGGCCATCACTGATGAGCCCCCAAAGTGTTAGGTCAATCCCTTAGGGTTTTTCAATACTGTCATAGTCCATATCATTATAAATCATCCTTTTATAAAATCAACATGTTGATCAAACATAAATAGTTATCTGAGTCTCAACCAAATCACAAATCAACAGGATAACTACCCAACTAGTCTTCAATCCAAACTAATCAATTTCCTAATTGTTAGTGAAAAAATTACCAATCAATCAATGGTCTTATACAAAAGGTTGCATTGTCAAAATGAGTCTTGACATCTTAAACGACTTTCCTAATTTATTGAAACTAGACTT
>VDFB02166196.1:0-17635 GCA_007258455.2 Sequoia sempervirens | reverse complement strand
TCCAAAAAGGGGGCCCTTTAAGGCACATTTGAAAAGAGGGTCCCAAGACCTTTGGAGGATAAAGACGCCCCAGGTGGAGTCTTAGTCCCGACCCAAAAATTAGGGACACACAACCAGAATCATTAAATTATCATTTTCCCTTTGATGTTTGTCGAGATTAGCCATAAAAAGATACTATTTATTAGGCTTGTGGATGCAAAATAGGACCAATTAAGACATAAATAAGGATGAACAAAGCAAGGTGGGACCAAACAAGTGTGAAAATGCAAGGGTATGCATTTTCCTACACTACAATATCTCAAACTAAGTATACTAAGGAAATGCTTAAAAAGTTTGGAATGGAAGATAGCAAACCGGTTAGCACCACCATGATAATTGGATGTAAGTTGAGCAAGTCATATGAGTCCTTGGATGCAAATCATACAATGTACAATTCAATGATAAGATGCTTATTGTACCTAACTGCATCAAGGCCAGATATTATGCAAGCAGTGTGTATGGTTGCCAGGTTTTAGGCTGCTCCAAAAGAGTCACATGTCAACTCAATGAAAAGAATTTTTAGATACATCAAAAGCAATGTTGACTATGGACTGCGGTATCCCAAGAGCAAAGATTTCACTTTGACAGCATATACAAATGTTGATTGGGTTGGAAGTGTTGATGACAGAAGAAGCACTAGTGGTGAAGCATTCTTTTTGGGAAATAAACGTGTTTCCTCAATGACCAAAAAATAAGAATGAGTCACTCTTTCTACAGTAAATGAAGAAAATGTAGTTGCAACAGCATGTTGTACTCAGGTATTGTGGATGAAGCAGACACTCAAAGACATCAAGGTTGAGTACAAAGAACCTATCTCTATTCTTTGTGATAATTCAAGTGTAATAAACATCTCAAAGAATCTAGTGATGCATTCTAGAACAAAGCACATATCAATCAAGTATCACTTCATCAGAGAGAAGGTAGAAGACCAAGAAGTTGCCATGGAATGTGGCAACTAAAGACCGAGTGGAAAAAAATTTCACCATGCCTCTTCCCAAGGAACAATTTGAATATCTGAGGTAGAAACTAGGAGTAATTGCTCCCACATCATATCACTAAACTTTAGTGATAAGGCTTGACTCCAAGGGGAGTTTCATTGAAACTTTATTCATCCTTGGATATGAAGGAGAGATAAGTCAAGTAACCTTGGTTTTACAAAATTTTAACGACTTGATAGTTGCAAATTTATACCTTTGAATGGTCTGTCAAAGGGGGAAGAGTATACCTAGTTTCAATAGATGCATGGAAAGACCCTTTTCCATTGATGTCAAAGGGGGAGAGGATTCACAAATGCTCATGCAATTGTTGTAGGGAGAGAATTTGAGCAAAACGCTAGAAGAGGAGATATGTCTAAGGGGGGTAGTTAAGTATATGCACTCATGTGGTTTTTTTATAGTTGGTGCAAAGTAGTCATGTTGGTTCAGGGGGTACAAAGAATGAATTAGAGCACGAATTGGTACAGAGCATGTTGAGCATTTGGTTTTGTCATCAATGACAAAGGGGGAAATTGTTGGCATAATGTTTTCATTGATGTCAAAAGGTGTCATTGATGTCAAGGGGTAGTTTAGTGGAAGCCTGAATGATATTAAGGTCTTGAAGCAAAGTTGATTGAATGTTGCAATATTCTCATGAAATGTTGTCATGATTTTGTAGAGGTTATTTCTAGATGTTTGAAGAGAAAACTGGCAACAGATTTGATGTGGGGTTTTCAAGAGGATTTGATTGGTATGGTCCACATGATTAGAGGATGTGTAGTATGCTTAGAATTGATTTAATTTTGTTCTCGAATAGAAGTAGGGTTTTACTATTAAACCCTAAGGTTTCCAATTATGACATTGATTAAAGTTTATTTTTTTACGTTGACTGGATGTTGGCGGTTGTGAGTTGCTTAAGTTACAACTTGAGCCTTCTATGTCATTGTGGTGACCGGCCCTTATCCTAGTGTTTACCGATGTTGGTATTTCTGGTGGTTCTCAAAACTTTGTTGGACCCCACCTTGGTGGTTATAACTTTTATTCTGCCCAAGGTTGAAGTCAAGAGTGTCAACATTTTATGAAGTTTTGAAACCTCCTTCGGCCTCCGACAAAGTTAGAAGAACTTCTCCTTATATTAACGGGTACATGTCAATTTGTGAGTGCATCGCAATATGTCTTCACGTCGCATTTTACACTCTTCATGTGCTATGCGCTTGTGTGATGTGCGATATTCCCTTTAGGGAAGATCTACAGTGCACATTGGAGTGTGTTGATTAGATGGTTATCATGATGTTCCCTTGCATCGCAGTTTGATGACCATTGTGTCCAAGCATTTGTGTGATATGTGATGAAGAATTCCAATGGCCATCACACAATGTCTTTGCATCACTTTTTGAAGGTAAATTTGGGTTGTGCTATCTGTGATATGCAATGAGGTTAGATCGACGACTGGGAAGAAGAGAAGGATATCAAATGGCAGTGCATCACTGCTTCACATCGCAGTTGTGAAGCAAAAGGAGGATAAGCTTTCTACAATGTGCGATAGGAAGGAGTTATTCGAACATGATGTCATATATCCAAGTGTCGATTTATGGTTGCATCGCATGTGATCTTCACATCGTGATTTGTATTTGCTTCAACCAAGGAAAAATTGCGATATGTGATAGATAGAGCTAGTGGAGTATGACAAAAGCAAGGACAAATGAAAAAACATGATTACATCACATTTAACCTCCCTCATGTCATGAAGCTTCAGTGATACACTAAAGGGTAGTGATGAAGACATGGTGGGTCCACTATTCAAAAAAGCGATGGAGCGATAAGGTGGACATGTTTTCAGTAAGATAGTTGGAAGTTTTCTATTGCATCACAAGGCCTCTTCATATCATGATTTCCACTCTTTGCACGCAAACGAGCTAGGCAAAAAGGATTCAATGGGTATCCAATGGCAGAGGACAAATGATAAAGATCAGACGATGATCGCAAGACCTCTTCAAATCGCAGAAATGAAAGTCGATGACCTAGGAAAAGTTGTAATACGTTAAATGGACATGATGGTTGTATACAAAGAGATAAATATCAACGGTGCCCGTTAAAAGATCAATCATATGGTTGTGTTTTAAAGGTGGAAAGGATGAAGGAGATTAGTTGGATCATGGCACGAAGACAACAAATCCATAGCCCAAGTTTAAAGTTGAAGATCAACAATGGCTATGATAGTATGAACAAGGGTTTTGATTGGTAGCTGACACAGTGCATGAATTTAATTGGTTTACTTGCTCCAATGACCAATTGATTGGTGATATGACTTGCAAAGCAGCAACACAAACTGCAAAAGCGATTGAGATCAAAATTGTTGGCAATACAAGGGTAGACAACTGAGAGGGGGGTGAATCAGTTGTCCCGGATATTAAAACTTATTCAATTTCATAACCTTACTCTTAGATCTGAATAATAACCATGAAAGTACAAATCAATAACACATCAGTAAAACACATAACACCAAGATCTTTTACGTGGAAACCCTGTTAGGGGAAAAACCATAGTGGAGGTCAGTCCACAAGATTATACCCTGTTAAAAGTATAAAGAAATGAAATATGGGAATACACATGCATTCAGGCACACTGCCTAGAGCTCGCTGCTCAATTACAACAAGGCTAACCGCCCAAATGAAGACACACTGTCTTACAGAAAGAATCGGATTACATCCACAGGGATTTGAACTGATAAAATAGCATCTGCTAATGCTTCATCACAATTCTGATTAAGCACATGAACATTTCTTCTCTCTTCTTCACACTTTGCTCTACCTATGAATGATTAGGACTTTATTCGCACATACACACACACTCAGCATCCACTCGCATACCTCATTTTGAATAGACAATTGCTTATATATATCCGCAACAGGAAATTTCATCCCTACATGTCAACTTCAACAAAATAATAAAATGAATATAAACTGTCAGCCCAAAACACTAAAGATTATTAATGTGAATCAACCAACGTCGGCCACAACTTAGTGAAGACCCAAATCAACATCTCCAACATGAAAACACTTCAATTAATTACTCCTCAAAGATCCACAACACACTATAAACACCATGTCGGCCAAGAATAGGAAAAACATGAACGCGCAAGATAAAATCGCCAACCACGAGCGCAACAATCAATGCGGACATGCAACAAAGATAGAGCATGATCTAGAAACATCCAAAAACATCATGAATCACTAGATAAGTATCTGCAACAACTAAACTAACTGAAATTGCATCATCTTCAATCAGTAACACCAACTGAAACATCAAAAAATTGTCAATGTAAATCTTCATAATCTAACTAAATCTTCATGCAGATTCTTAAAACTCAACGGATAAACTAGACACTGGCAACAAACCCTTTATTCCACAACCTCTCGGATCATCAATGTACATAACTTACCGACATATCAACTTTACTTCACCACTAACAACAACTCCAACTCATTCCATTAATACAATTTTCACGACTCTACATATACAAATTTCAATGAATTACTGCTAATAGTGTTGACATCAATGACAACCACATATCAACAACATAACCACAACATCCAACAATCTCCCCCTTTGGCATTGATGGCAACACATGATGTGAAAAGCACCATCAACGCAACTAACTCTTGACACTTACTCCCCCTTAGGTTCTGACTCATTTTCTCAACTCTTCCACATGATCTTATTTCCCACAAGGCTCTTCTTTTCCCCAAAAAAAAATTCACATGATCTTCTCCCCCTTTTACATCAATGACAAAGATCTCTAAGCTCCACACAAACTTTGAACCACATATTTGAGCATCTGAACATCTGACTACTCCCCCTAAGTAGCAGCCACCACAACATCAATCCAGATCAAGATATAACTATGAAATGCACGAACTGATGCAATGCAATGCATCCTTAGTTTTGATTAGGAGGGGTAATCACCCCTAACTTCCCTCTGAGATACTCAAAAGTATCCTTAGGAAACGGCTTGGTAAAGATGTCTACAATTTGCTCCTTAGTAGGTACATACTCTAGTTTACCTTCCTTTTCACTCACCTTTTCTCTCAAAAAGTGAAACTTAATAGATATATGCTTTGTCTTTGAATGCAACACCAGATTCTTGGAAATGTTAATAGCACTTGAATTATCACAGAATATAGCAATAGGCTCACTATACACAATTCTGATATCCTTCAACATCTGCTTCATCCACATGACTTGAGTACAATTGTTAGCAGCAGCAATGTATTTTGCCTCTACAGTAGATAAGGAAATGGCATTCTGCTTCTTACTTAACCATGAAATCAGCTTCTTACCCAAGAAAATTGCTCCACCACTAGTACTTTTCCTGTCATTTACATATCTTTCCCAGTCAGCATCAATCAAGGCACTCAAAGTAATATCATCATCTTTAGGATACCATAGGCCAAGGTCAACTATTCCCTTCAAATATCTAAAAATTCTTTTCACGGCAATCACATGAGATTCCTTCGGATCAACTTGAAATCTTGCAACAATGCATAGAGCATTCATGATATCAGGCCTAGTTTGAGTTAAATATAGCAATCCACCAATCATTGATTTGTATCTAGTCTGATTTTCTTTCAGAGAATCATCTTTTGTTTTCAACTTGCATCCGGTCACCATGGGTGTACCAATTGGCTTTGAATCTTCCATACCGAACTTCTTCAACAATTCCTTCACATACTTGGACTGAGATATAAAAATCCCTTTATCTAACTGAGTAATTTACAATTCCAAAAAGAATTTCATCTCACCAATCATTGACATCTCAAATTCATTCTGCATCTCATTAGAAAATTTCATGCACAAACCATCATCTCCTCCAAAAATGATATTATCAACAAATACCTCAACAATCAAATCTTTATCATCATTCTTGAAATACAGATTATTATTAGGAATACCTTTGTTAAATCCAAGCTTCAGCAAATACTTGTCCAATCTGGCATACCAAGCTCTAGGGGCTTGCTTGAGTCCATATAATGCTTCTTCAACTGACACACCATATATCCCTTATCAGTTAATTGAAATCCATCAGGTTGCTCAACATACACCTCTTCTTCCAATTCGCCATTTAGAAAAGCTAACTTGAAATCCATCTGATAAACCTTGTAGTCCTTGTAAGCAGCATAGGCAAGAAATAATCTTACAGCTTCAATTCTAGCAACAGGGACAAAGGTCTCTTCAAAATCAATTCCTTCCATCTGTGAATATCCTTTGCATACCATTCTTGCTTTGTTTCTAACCACTTCACCTTGCTCATTTAGTTTGTTTCTAAAGACCCATTTAGTTCCAATGACATTCTTATCCTTAGGTTTGGGAACAAGAATCCATGTATCATTCTTTTCAATTTGCTTTAGCTCCTCTTTCATTGCTTCAATCCAATGTTCATCTTTACATGCTTCATTCACACTAGTAGGCTCAGTATTTAAGATCAAGTAGTATTCTTCAACAATCTTTCTCCTAGTTTGGACACCTTTTTTCTTATCACCTATAATCTGATCTTCTAAATGATTCAATCTTACATACCTCGTAGTATTCTTAGGATGCTCTTCAACTTCAGGCTCTTTTGTTCTCTCTTCTGCTCTTGCACTGTTTTCTCCTTCCTCTTGATCTTCTTGATTCACCAGAATGATTTGAACTTGATTTGTAGTTTGAACTTGTTTTCCTTTGTTTGTACTATCATCCTAATCATTAGAGTCATATCCACAAGTTCTGGATGGTGTACCGAAGTCTTCATCAACCTTGACATTTGCACTTTCAACCATTTTCCTTAATCTTTTATTGTAACACACATAGACCTTGCTTTTAGTAGCATAACCCAGAAAGATACCTTCATCACTCCTAGCATCAAATTTTCCTATATCTTCATCTCTCTTGATATAACATTTGCTTCCAAATATCTTGAAGTATTTACTAGTAGGATTTTGACCAGTCCATAGCTCAAAAGGGGTCTTACCAGTATCATCTTTGATTTGTACCTGGTTGAGTGTGTACACAGCAGTACTCACAGCTTCTCTCTAGTAGATATGAGGGACATTTCCTTCTAGCGTCATAGTTCTAGCGGCATCTTCAATTGTTTTGTTCTTCCTTTCCACAACTCCATTTTGTTGAGAGGTCCACGGTGCAGATAATTGTCTCTTTATTCCATGTTCTTCACAAAAAGAAT
Organism: Sequoia sempervirens; assembly: GCA_007258455.2. Taxonomy (NCBI): domain Eukaryota; kingdom Viridiplantae; phylum Streptophyta; class Pinopsida; order Cupressales; family Cupressaceae; genus Sequoia; species Sequoia sempervirens. The sequence goes on along the minus strand of VDFB02166196.1, from coordinate 10,405 downwards.
TAAATTCACCATAAGTGAATTCACCGCCTTTATCTGATCTCAAACATTTAATCTTCAGACCTATCTTTTTCTCAACCATAGCCTTAAATATCTTGAACTTTTCCAATGCTTCATATTTCTCCCTTAAGAAAGCAACCTGCACCATTCTAGAATAATCATCAATAAGCAGCATGAAATACCTGTAACCTTGTAAACTTCTGACCTTAGAGGAGCCACACAAATCAGTATCACAAGCTCCAACAATTCATTTGAACAATGTTGTTTGTTTCGAAATGAAATTCTAGTTTGCTTTCCTAACTGACATTCCTTGCATATGGAATTAGTAGGTTTCACCAACTTGGGTAGATCTCTCACAACCTTAGTAGAACTTATCTTGACAATATTATCAAAGTTAACATGACACATTCTCCTATGCCATAACCAACTTTTATCAACTTGAGCAATCAAACAACTTTTACTAGCAGCATTCAAGTGAAAGATATTACCTTTTTTTTTTGTACCTAATGCAATTTCATTTCTGGAACTCAATATTCTGCACTTTCCATCCTTGAATTGAAGATTGTATCCCTTATCAACCATCTGACCAACACTTAAAAGATTATGCTTCAAGCCTTCCACATACAGGACATCATCAGTATTATGTTTACCATCAAGAGAAATGCATCATCTGCCACAAATCACACCAGTTGTATTATCACCAAATCTCACAACACCACCATCATACTTTTCCAAGCTCACAAACTTACTTTTATCTCCTATCATATGATGTGAACATCCATTGTCAATCACCCATTCATCTTTCTCTTCAACTCGAGCAGCTAGGTCTTTCTCCACATTTGCACAACTAGCAGATTTAGTAGATACAGGATTATTTTCCTTAATAGCAATAAATACCCATTCATCATCACTTCTATTTCCTTTATCAAATTCATCATCTATCACACCTTCATCAGCAACATAGTAACACTTCTTTTGAAATCTAGGCTTGTTATGTCTAGGTTTAGGAGCTATTTCCGGACACCTTGATGCAAAATGTCCTATCTTATTGGAAGAAAAACATTTAAGAGGAAATTTTCCTTCATACTTACATTTTCCTCTCGGTACTCTTTTGACAATAAGTGCTTCCAGCTCTTGCAACTCTCTTTCTTCTTCTTCAATCTATCTGATTTCATCTTCATATTTGAATGTCTTTCTAGATGAACTCTCACTCGAATCATATATTTGTCTATCTCTTCTAGAAGTTGTAGCCTTAAATGTATATTCAACCTTAGGAAGGGCATCACCAAATTCACTCAACTCAAAAGCAGTAAGCTTACCAACCAACATATCTCTGGTTACATTTGTTACATTCCAGAGCTCTTCAATAGCACTAGCTTTGACTTTGTAAGAATCGGGCAAGGATCTAAGCACTTTATCAACAATCTCTGATTCATCTATCTGTCCACTAGCATATCTGATTCCACACACAAGTTCATTCACTCTTTGCATGAAAGTATTAATGTTCTCATCATCACCCATTCTCAAATTTTCATATTTCCCTTTCAGACTCTGCAACTTAGCAATCTTCACATTAGCATCACCTTCATACAAGGTTTCCAACTTTTTCCAAATCTCATAAGCAGTATTTAGATCCATAACATTTGTCATCTCAGAATCAGTCAAGGCACTCAACAAGGCTTCCTTAGCCCGGATATTATACTCAGCATCTCTAATATCAGAAGTAGTAGTAGGACCATTCTGAGGAATAACATACCTATTACTTGTAATGTTCCAGAAGGGTTCACCAATGCATCTCAGATGGCACTCCATTCGAGTCTTCCATAGAGAGTAATTTGTTCCATCAAATCTAGGACTATCCTTTTATGTCGCCATCCCAAATCACCTCAAGCTATTAAACTTCTTCCAAGGAACCTGCTCTGATACCAATTGTTGGCAACACAAGGGCAGAAAACTGAGAGGGGGGGTGAATCAGTTGTCCCAGATATTAAAACTTATTCAATTTGATAACCTTATTCTCATATCTAAATAATAACCATGAAAGTACAAATCAATAACACATCATCAACACACATAACACCAAGATTTTTTACATGGAAACCCTGTTAAGGGAAAAACCACGGTGGAGGTCAATCCACAAGATTATACCCTATTAAAAATATAAAGAAATGAAATATGGGAATGCACATGCATTCAGGCATACTGCCTAGAGCTCACTGCTCAATTACAGCAAGGCTAATTGTCCAAAGGAAAACACATTGTCTTACAGAAAGAATCGGATTACATTCGTAGGGATTTGAACTGATAAAATAGCATCTGCTAATGCCTGATCACAGTTTCGGTTAAGCACATGAACATTTCTTCACTCTTCTTCACACTTTTCTCTACATCCGAATGATTAGGACTTTAATCGCACATACACACACACTCGGCATCCACTCGCATACCTCAATTCGAATAGACAATCGCTTGTATATATCCGCAACAGGAAATTTCATCCCTACATGTCGGCTTCAACAAAATAATAAAATGAATATAAACTGTCGGCCCAAAACACTAAAGATTATTAATGTGAATCAACCAAGGTCGGCCACAACTTAGTGAAGACCCAAATCAACATTTCCAACATGAAAACACTTCAATTAATTACTCCTCGAAGATCCACAACACGCTATAAACACCATGTCAGCCAAGAACGGGAAAAACATGAACCACAAGAAATTGTCAACCACGAGTGTAACGATCAATGCGACGGCAACAAAGATATAGAGCACGATCTAGAAACATCCACAAACATCACGAACACCGAAAAGCATCTCAAGAATAACCGAACTAACTAAAAATCGATCATCTTCAATCAATAACACCAATTGAAGCAACATAATAAATAACCTAATTGAAGAATGTAAAAACGCTTCATAACTCAAACAAATCTTCACGCTGGATCTCCTCAAACTCAACGTGGATAAATTAGATACACTCAGAACAAACCCTTTAGTCCACAACCTCCATCATCAATGTAACTTTAATGACATACCGAACTTCACTTCACCACTAACAACCTCAACTCATTCCATTACAATTTTCTCAATATCCTCGCATATATACAACTTCTAATGAATTAATGCTAATAGTGTTGACATCAATGAAAACCACATATCAGATCCAAAGGTCATTGCAAAGGTTTAGTGTGCTCCTTATGGATTACTAATATTCAAATCCATTATTTACTATAACATTAGGTTGAGAGCAACTAGAATCTTCATTGGAAAGTGGCTCTTGAGTTCTCCATTTTATAGGTTGAACACCACTACTTTAATCCTTTCCTCTTCTACCTCATTTATAATTTTACATCCAAGATTATAAATCATTCATACTTTTCAATGTTTCATATTATTTTAGCCATCTTATCATTTTGGTTAGATTTTCTTTTGTAGTTCAAATTAAGGTTATGAGATGCTCTAGTTCATATATATTAGTTAGTATCATGTCTATTGACCATCCACCTTTCTCTATTTTAGGGGTTTCTTCAACTGTAACCCTTGGGGCACACTCTTTTGATGCCTCTTGCATCTTCTCTATATTTCCCAAGTATCTTTCTTCTCTTTCCTAGGCCTTTTTATCCTTTCTTTCTTCTCTCTTCTTTCTTATTTCTTCTTTCTTCTGTCTTTGTGTCATTGATCTAGTAGAAGCACAACAACCTACATCATTTGACATTCTAGAATTCATTTTTTTTATTTCCTCTTCCTCCTTGACAGTCGTTTTAGCTTCCTTCATGCTCAAGAATCTATAATTAAAATGTTAAGGTTGAATTAAGGATATATGGAGCTTAAATATTCTTGTATCACATCTTGGGAGCTATTTATGAGCTTTTGTTCACATATTTTCATTATATTGGGATAAGGGAAATCATTGGAGATTTGCAAATTGGTCTTTAAGAGAGTTTCATTTTTTTGTGAGCACTCTTAGATGGCCTATTGCTTGAGATCATTTGTCTTAATTCCATTTTGGAGTACTTTAGTGAAGTGACTCAAATTTTAGGGTGAGGAGGTTATGTTATTATTTATTGTGTTTCACTTGTTTATGGGGTTACTCTTTTTTCTTGTTCTTAATTACAATTTGACATTGTACTAGTAATAGATAATTTACTTTCTCCCATAATTTACTTTGTCTACATTGACTAAGTTGGTGACTAGTGTATGAAGTGCCCATCTTAATTTATAGATCAATGCTTTCCTACTTTTTGTCTTCTTTTGTGGGAAATGGTTCCTCTAGTCCATCTGTAATATGGCACACACAAATGCATTTTTGGTATGGAGCTCACACAACTCTAACTCACAAGACTTAGTCACTACTCTAATATCACTTGACACAAACCACAAGTAGGTCAAATGAACTAGCTAACAAATGCCCAAAGTTTCACAACAAAAACACAAGAAAAGTGAAGAACAATAAAAATCAAAAAAACACAATCAATATTATTTGCAAGAGATTTGTGTATCCTATTGGCCACTCCAAAATTATATGGAACCTAACCAACATACTCTAACTAGATAAATGAATATTCATCAACTTGCAAAGACACCATTATAATATATCCCTTTTACGAGCCTAGTTATGCCTATGAACTGTTGTGTTTTGATTCTCAACTCCAACTCTAACAATATGTTTAGTGCCTTCATCTCAATTCAATCAAACTTCAACTTCTATAAGAGAAAATTTCCACTTTCATGTTGACACAGTGACTATTAATCTTCCCCAAAGCTACAAAAAGTGTTGTCTATTACAATATATCCCTTTTACAAGCCTACATATTCCTATGAACCACTATGTTTTGATTCTCAACTCCAAATTTGACAATGTCTATGGTGCCTTCACCTCAATTCAATCAAACTTCAACTTTTATAAAAGAAAATTTCCACTTTTATGTTGAGACAGTGATTATTAATCTTCCCCAAAGCTATAGAAATTGTAAAGTCTATGTCACACAACTCTAACTCACAAGACTTAGTTCCTACTCTTATATAACTTGATGCAAACCACAAGTCAAATGAACAACTAGCTAACAATTTCCCTGACAACAAAAGCACAAGAACATGGAAGAACAACAAAAATCAAGAAAACACAATCAATATTATTTGTAGATTTGTACATCCTATTGGCCACTCCAAAATAGTATGAAACCCAACCAACATACTCTAGCTAGATCAATGATATTTAGCCTACTTGCAAAGACACTAGTACAATCCATCCCATTTTATAAACCACTTTGTTCTAATTCTCAACTCCAATTCTAACAATAATTCTATGGTGCCTTCAACTCCACTACAATCCAACTTCAACTTATACAAAAGAAGATTTTCACTTTTATTTTGAAATGGTAATTGTTGATTTTCCCCAAATATACAAAAACTATAAGGTCTATGTCACATCACAATCTATAGCTAAAGCTTCAAGAAACCTTATGCTTCATTTTCCATCCTATGGTTTTGGATATTCCTTGTTTATGCTCCTTTAAATGTCACTCAAACACTTTTGGCCATTCTAGAGAGTGAAATAATTGGGAAAACAATGTCATTTTCTATTTATTGACCAAAGAATGGCTTCTCTACATATCCAACCTTCTAGACATGAACTTGATCCAACATGGATTTTCTAAGCTTGTGTAATAACACGTGACACACTCTACTCTATGTTATTCTATGAGGATTCACTTTGTACGAAAGCGAGTGTCTACATCAACTTGTGCACCTCATGCAATACCAATGTCACAACTAATGGCCTTTGCAATAACGTTGTAGATTACTCTGGCTCCCAAACACGCAACCAAAACTACACATTGAAACTCACAATGCACACTTCAAACCAAAATACAATAAAATGAAAATAATGATGCAAGATTGTTAAGATTCGCTAAGATACTCATACAACAATTCATCATGAAACCTTTAATTCATGATGCACTTTATCGTGATTTGTAGCATCTACAATCACTATGCTAGTATTCATGAAGCACCTTTAGTAGATTTTTATAAAATTGTTTCCTTGATTGTTTAATTTATGAGTAAATTCCATACTTCAGATCTTGAATTAAAAAAATCATGTACTAGGTTACGACACTTCATTGTTTTATTTTGAATTAATTCTCAAACCAAAATTTGCATGTTCTGATTTATATGTATTTGATCATGACTATCATATTTTGAAGCATGGATTTTCAAGTTAAATAATTCGTTTACATTATCTTTAGTGCTAAATTGCACTCTAATATGTATAGAAGTTGAGCTTTAAGAAATCTTTATTAAAAAAGGTTGATTACAAATTACTAAGTACATCCAGTCGATAACTTGAACACTATATAGAAATTGAGCTTTAAGATACTACAAAGGTGTTGGTTATAAAGATCAGTCTAATGAATGTGTGATAACCCACCCTAATCTAGGTTATTTGAATTTTTCCAACAATACAGATAATAAAGATTTTTTGCAAAATGGCAGTTCTAAACAAATGTAAGAGATAAATAACCAGATTTAATTAATGATTCAGAGGTTACATATGATTCATGCCCGGAACCTGCCAGGTAGGGAAGATGCAACTGCCGGAAGTGACCTCTGTCTTATTCTAATCTATTGATATAAACTGAAAATGTTGAATGAAACTTCAAAGTAAATTTGTGAATGCCCATATGATGATCTCTGTGTGAAACCATCCAAACAAGAGACCTTGGGTGATCTTTCACACCTGTAGACTTTGTCCTAATTGAGGGTTTTCATCCTCAGATCAGCTTAGAATTCCATACCTGCAAACCCTTGTTGCTCAGCTTTCTGTTTTTGTATAATAAACTTGGATGCTTGTAACAAAGCATAGGCATCTTATTTATAGATTTTGAGAGCCTAATCAAAAAGTCATGTTGACTTAAGATATTTTTCCTATGAGTTGTCATCCTTATCCTTAGTAGATAATATTCATCTTTTTGCTTTATGAGTTGTCAATCTTATCCTAAGTTGTCATTCTTATCCTTTGTGGATAAGATATTTTGCAATCCTTATCCTCTGTGGATAAGATATTTTGCAATCTTTATCCTTATCCCTTGACTTTGATTTTGACTTCCTTTGACTTTGACTTTTGCAGAAAATATTTTTCTTTTCTTTTCAGCAAGGAACCGCAAGAGTGTTATTATTGGCCCTGATGTTACTAAAAATAGTAAGTAGCAAGGAACAAGTCCTGAATTGCCTCATAAGGTCAACCAACCAACTAAAACATTGAGCTGAATATGTAGAGACGAATACACAACCCTGTTGAAAACTCCTAAATACCCTCCAAAGGGTTCCCTAAACGTCTCATTAGCCTACGAGAACCAAATAGTAGGCTAACCACTGCAAGATATAGATCTTGGAAAAAAGGGGACATTACAGTCCGCCCTCCTCAAGATTGTCTGTCCCCTGGCAATCCTCACCTGAACAACCAAGCATGTCCTAAATGTCGGGATCCCAAACCAATTGATACAATGCTCTACCCAAGCTCCACTGCAACCACCGAAGAAAAGTAGAACTAAACTCGACAGCCCTAGCAATCACTATCTGCAGAAAAAGCATACTGCCCAACATAGAAGATCCCAAAGCCCACAACCCAACTGGAAGTCTGCCATACTCATCACCCGCTGACCTTCGTTGCACGACTCTAATAAATTCTTCACCAAGCTGAAGTTGGTGAAGCAACATATTGTAATAAACTCCACCTGGATCCCATAGACAATTTTGAAATTTGTCCTTCATGTCTCCTGGTGACTCCTATTGCCCCATGGCAACTATACCTATAGTGCTAAGCTACTCAGAATCTACTCCTATATTCTGTATCCCAACAGTATGCATATCTAGTAGAAGCAACTCAGGACACCTGTAAGATTTGTCCCCTTCATCTGTAGAAGGAAAAACCTCATACCAACCATCCAATCGAACTAATGTGCCAAGCTCATTACCTCCTGGTTCCCAACACACCAAACCCTCGCATTCATCAAACCCACTGAAAATGAAGAGATAGATGCTTCTCATAGTGTCATCCTCATCCACTATCCATACCACTCTGAAAGATCTCCTCTGGATGTGAGAGATGCCCATCATAGGTGCATAAAATAACATACTAACCCCTACTAGGCTGCTAATATAAATTGGAACATCACCAAGCAAACTGAAATCCATATCTATGATGGTGTAAAAGGTACCTCCAATGTCATATGATGATAGTGTCTCATCATTATGCCAACCTCCAACACTAAAGTAATGATCCCAACCTCTCCAATCCATCCATACAACTGTTGTCCTCAAGGTAAACCCTAAAAATTCCCAGGCCAGCAAAGTAGGACAGCCCTTTATTCTTGATGCCCAATAACTAAATAGTGCCCCTGGATCCCATACTCTTGTGTGTAGACGTGCATGGATTCCTTCATCCTTCTTATGATGCTTCCATTGATGAAAATAACTTTGTAATGACAAAATACAAAGCATCAATCCACTACTCTCATGATTACCACCACGCAATGGGTTATAATCCAGTAGATAATCTAATTGGTTACCTTCAATTGTTGATTTGAGAATTGCAGCAAGCTCAAACCAAACATTTTTCTCAAGTGCATAATTTTCAACAAAGCTTTTATGTAAATCCAACTTGTGTGTTTCGTGAATTGAAACACTCGGCTCATAGGTTGCATTAACATCATTTGAATGACTAAAAGGTTCATCAATAGTTGTTGAATTGAAAGTTTCAACATGCTCCAAACCAAAATTCAAATCAAGTAGGGCATCTTCCTCATGCACATCCTAGAACTCCACTTTGTAAAGTGGGTTATCATAAGGTATCTTGCCTTCCATCTTGAAAAATAGATCAGAAAAATCCTAAAAATTACTTTCAACATTTGGTTGAAGCCAATCATCCACATGATCGAACTCTCCTTCACAATGAGGCTCTATATTATCTTCTTCAATTGGATTCAAGTACTCTCCCTCTACAGTTGCTTTAGAATTTTCAGCTTCATTATCATTTGTTTTTGGTTCCAATATTTTATTTTCAATCTCCCCCTTATGTTTGGATTTTACCACTGTCATATAGTACCCCTTGATGTCAGGGTCCTTCATAAGTTCAAAGAGTCCTTCTATCAACTCAGAAATAGACTTACCCATAGCCATCTTTCCTCTACAGTTGCTTTAGAATTTTCAGCTTCATTATCATTTGTTTTTGGTTCCAATATTTTATTTTCAATCTCCCCCTTATGTTTGGATTTTACCACTGTCATATAGTACCCCTTGATGTCAGGGTCCTTCATAAGTTCAAAGATTCCTTCTATCAACTCAGAAATAGACTTACCCATAGCCATCTTTTCTCTACCTCTAACAACAGCAAGTGTTGATCACCAACAAGCAAAGATGTGAACCCACTGAATTTATAATTTACCACTGAAGTGATAAATGTGTATCCTACACCATTTAACTAAATTCTTTAAACGATTATCTCTGTTTGACACATTGTCATTTTTCCAAACAATTCAGTTGCTTGCTGTTATATGTTGCTTCTTGATTGGCATTCAGTGTACCATGCCAGAGAGTACTGAAAATAATACTGTGACAATTTGACCTTTTAATACTACTGATTTGCAAAGAATATCCGCTCAGAAAATAATATCAAATTTAAACCATCTCAGTATAACCTAGAAAGAGCATAACATGACCTTCCCACTACTAGATCAGACCCAGTGAATGTGTTCTCAAACCCAGCGAAGATAATGATGTATTGATAGCAGCTTACAGTTAATTTTTGAGTAAAACATAGTGAGCAGAACATATACAGCAGTCCCAGATTTCATTACAGTAGCATAACTCTTATACAATTGATCTATGGCATATATCAAGTCAAAGAAGCAGGTTGTGGGCATATAAATCCTTCAAATTTAATTTATGCCTCTTCACAAGTACCTGATCTACCTTCAACCACAACTACCTAATATTTCCTACTAACTGCAAATTTAAAAAAAATTGAAGCTATAAACCCGCGATGGAGTTGAAACCCCAATATTGATATTGATATTTTTTCCTAAGCATGAAATAAGGCCCTAGATAATTGAATCAAATAATATTTATTCTAAACTCAGATCAATATGTTTGATACTTTGAAATTCATCAAACCCTAGCACTGATTTTTTTTTCCTTTTTGAAACCCCTCAGGCTGGTAGGACATTTTGTGCTCTGATACCAATGTGATAACCCACCTTGATTTGGGTTATTTGAATTTCGCCAACAATATAGATAATAAAAGATTTTTTGCAAAATGACAGTTCTAAACATATGCAAGAGATAAATAACCATATTTAATTAATGATTCAGAGGTTACATATGATTCATACTCGGAACCTGCTAAG
>VDFB02166194.1:0-23601 GCA_007258455.2 Sequoia sempervirens | reverse complement strand
CTCTTTCCTTTTTGTTCTCATCATGTTGTGCTAAAAGAGCTCCTAGTGCTACTAGTGTTACTGAGATGTACAATATCAATGAATTGTTTGGTATCAGCAACATGAGCACTAGAGGTGTTAGTAGATAATAGTTGATCTATTGGAAAGCCTTATCACATTTGTCATCCCATTTGTAGGTTATCCCTTTATGGAGAAGATGTGAAAAGGGATGAATCTTATCCAATAGTTGGGCTATGAACCTTTTGATGGACTGCAATCTTCCTTGTAATCCTCTCATCTATTTCAATGTTTGTGGTGGGTTCCATGTCTAGGATGGCTTTTACCTTTGTTGGATCCATTTCTAACCCTCTTTGTGAAATGATGAAGCCTAGAAGTTTCCCTGATGTGACCTCAAACACACACTTTTTTGGATCTAGTCGTACCTTATATTCTTCAAGCCTGTCAAAGATAGGTCCTAGGACTTGTATGTGCCCATTTCTCTTCTTTTATTTTTCCAAAATATCATCCACATAATCTTCAACTATTTTGTGGATCATATTGTGAAAGATGAGGGTCATGGCTCTTTGATAGGTAGCTCCTGCATTCTTCAACCCAAATGGTATCACATTCCAATAGTAGGTTCCTCATGGACAAGTAAAGGCAATTTTATGTTGGTATTCTTTGGTGATTATGATTTGATTGTAGCCTGAAAAGTCATCCATGAGCGACAACATTTGATGCTGAACTATTAAATCCACAATGAGATCGATGTTGGGAAGAGGGAAATCATCCTTCAGACATGCCTTGTTCAGATCTCTGAAATTAGTGCATATTCTGATGCCCCCAATGGGTTTTGATACTGTTACCAGGTTTGAAACCCACTTAGGATAATCTATCGGTCCAATTAATCCAACTCCAAGAAGCTTTTGTAGTTCTAGTTTAACCAAGAGTGCTATCTAAGGGTGCATCTTCCTTAATTTCTGCTTGACTGGTTTGGCATTGGAATAAATTGTTAAGTGGTGTACAACCACTTCTAGATCAAGGCCTAGCATATCTATGTATGACCATGAAAAGTTAGCTCTTCTCTCTTTAAGGAATGCCATAGGGTTCTTTTGTTCTTCGTCTAACAAGGATTATCATAAAAGTGATCTTAGGTGATTCTTTTGTTCCCACATTGAGTGGAGTAGCCTTTTTTGCTAGTACCATTGACTTTTTTGGATGCATGGTTTTTTGGATGCATGGAACTAAGGGGGAGATTGAATCCTTCATCCTTGGGAGCCTTAGAGAGGTTTTTGCCGTCAGATGCGTCTATTGTTTTTACTATTTTGGGACCAGAGAGTGCCACTAGGTGGTTTTCACTCAAGGATATGCATGTTAATTGCATTTCATTTATTTTGCGACTGAAGGATTCACTTGTCTCCCCCTAGTATTCTACTGTATCGAGTTCTATGTCAAAGCCTGCTTTGTGATCTTCCCATGATAAGTTATCTTAGAGTCCCCTGAATTTTGAGATCACTTCATCATTTTTGAATAAATATAGAATATGCGGTCCTTGTTGGTCCATGTCAATGAGTTATGGATATACTAGGCATATTTCAATTGGTTGGTTATTTGAGATAAAAGATTCTATGGATATCATGAAGAGGGTCTTCTCAAATAGGTCAGCGACATCAAAAGGAAAGTCATCCAAGGTAGTATCACGCAATGTAGGTGAACAAGAGGAAGCCTCAACTCATTTAGCATCAATACCTCTTCCAATAAGCATGACCTTACTAGTAGTACAACCTAAGCCAAGATTTTTTAGTCGTTTCTCAAGAATGATGGGTTCTAGTAAACCATTGTCATTTTTTCCTAGCTTCTCATTCTTGTTATATTCCCAATTCTACATTAGCTATAGACCTTTGTTGTCATATTCCATGAGAAGAACAGAAACATGTTGTTCATCCTGATAGAGGAGTTTAGAGATATCTTGCTCATGTACGTCTTCTTGATTCAGGTCTCCCCACTTGGTGAAGGTAGTAGCTACCATCTTGATTGTTTCTGGTTCTTTGGTGCTAGATGTTGGTTTCCCATGAGTTTGAGGAGAAATAGGTAACTCTCCTAAGACAAAGGTTTCTTTCAATATTTTGTAGCTTCCACAACTGTCATCTTGGATTACTGCTTTGACATCGGGTATGCTTTTCACAATAGGTACATTTGATGCTGAGGTAGAGGCTAGAGATGATGGGTCAACAAATGAGTTTGATGGTGTAGGTCCTTCATCATTTTTTGGTATTTGTGGGATCTTGTAAAACTTGGCTTCAAGACTTACAATAGTAGAAAGGCTCAGGATCTCCATGGATAGTGATTTCTCTCCCTTCAAAGGGAAACTTCACACACTGATGATAGGTTGAGGCTACAACTTTCAAAGCATGGATCCAAGGTCGGCCAAGTAGTATGTTATATGGAAGATCAAGATCAAGTACTTGGCATGTAGTTTCTACAATAAGAGGTCCCACTTTGATTGGAAGTGCAATGATTCCTTTTGATACTTGTTCTTGGTTGTCATATGCTCTGATGGTGGTACTCTTTGTCTTCTCAATAGTATCTTCTTAGCCTAGATGCTTGATCAACTGCAGGGAACAAATGTTCAGCCCAACACCTCCATCTACCAAGACTCTTTTGACCTTGTTTTTATGAATGACAACCTTAAGGTGTAAAGAAAAATTATGAGATGGTTGTGATGGTAAATCTTGCTTGGAGAAGGTGAGAAGATGGTTGGTGATATGCCCTACCATAGCTTGAAACTGATCGGTATCAATGTTCTTGGGAAGGGATGACTTAGACAAGGATTTTTCTAGTATTTCCTTGTGTGCATGAGATAATCTCAAGAGTTCCAAGATTGGTATCTGAGCAGGGGCCTATTTAAGCTGATCTACAAGATTACACTTGTTAGGATTAGATGCGGGAAAAGTAGGTTGTGTCCTGGATTGAGATAGGACAACTCCTTGAATGGTTATTTTGCCACATCATGTGGTGACTCCACATTCCGTACTAGCTCATTTGATGGTGACAACAGTGATAACGCTATCATAGGAGGCAACTACATTGGAATAAGTATGCTAAATATTGGTGTAGTCCTTAGCTTTACCATTATTGTTTGCTTTGTTATGATCAGGAATAGGGGTCTTGTATATCTTGAGATCCTGGTTTCCAGCTAGTACCTCAACAGATATGGTGTCATTCTCCATGAGATCTTTGATGATATTCTTGAGTTTCATGCAGTTTTCTATTTTATGTCCTTTGATTTTATGAAAGTCACAGAGATCATGCTCGTTGTACCAGGATGGCTTCTCTTGTGGTTTTTGGTAGTTTTCAAAGTTAGGAAGTGTTATCAAATTTGACTCTACCAGTTTCTTCATGATTGTCTCGATGGGTTCTGATAATTGTGTGTACTTGCATTTGGGATAGTTGTTCCTCTTACCGATTTGCCTTGGTTGCATGTTGGTGTTATTGATCTGATTGTTCTGAGGTGGTACCATTTATTACACAGTTGGTTGGATGTTAGTAACTTGATTGTTGTTGGGTCTAGGAGCACTTAGCATGACCTTGGAATCTACCACACCGTCGTTTGTTACGAGTTTTGTTCTTAGCCCATACACGAGGTTTCTCATTTGAACTGGCTGAAGGACGGTTGTCTTTATAATCTTGAGTATTTCCTTGTGAGATTAGGGCTCTTTCCATGTTAAGGGCTCTTGGAACAAGCTTGTCATATGATGTGATGCATTGCATTTTCAAGTGGAATTATAGATTTGGATCGAGGTTGGCTATAATGATTCCCACTTGTTGTTTGTTAGGAAGAGGCCACTTGCTTTTGCTAGCTCTTTGTCTCCATTGTTGTAAGAAATTAGTGAAGGTTCTCCCAGATTTTGTTTGAGAGTGTACAACTCTTCTAGACTAACATCCATGTCAAGATTGAAGGAAAGTGATCTATGAATTTGTCAGTGATTTCTTTAAAAATTTTGATACCAGGAGGCAAATGAGAGAACCAATCCATAGCAGTACCTATTAAACTTTGAGGGAAGAGGCACATTAGATATGAATCATTGTAAGCCACTTCCATGCACATAATGTTGAATTCTTTGATATGGTCAACAAGACTTCCTCTCCCTCTGTATTTTTCAAAATTGGGGATTTCAAAACTAGGAGGGAATGGTATCATTGCTATGTTTCAATCAAAATGGGTAAGGACACAAGTTCTATGTATGAGGATTCTTTGTCTTGCGCATGCGAAGGTCTTGCATTTATTGTGATAGTGCTTTCAATTGTGATGTTAGATCATCTTGTGGATTGGGTGGAGGAACATATGGTGGGATGAGAGATGAGTTATATGGGGTGTAGAAGGTGTGAGATTTTGTGAAAGTGATGAATATGTTCCTGATGTGTTTGGATTGACGATGTTCATATAAGGAAAATAGGAACCTTGTTGTTGTTGTTGGGCGTATTGTTGGGCTAGTAAGGCTTGTTGTTGTTATTGCGCCACTAGGGATTTTTGTTGGGCCTGTTGTTGTTGTTGTGCTAATAAAGCTACTTGTTGTGCTTGTTGTACTACTAAGGCTGCTTGCTGAGCTTGGTGGGAAATGGCCACTTGCTTTTGTTGTTGTTGTTGTTGTGCTAAGGTTGCTTGTTGAGCTTGATGTTGTTGTTGTTGAGCTAATGCTGCTTTTTGAGCTTGATGTTGTTGTTGTGCTAAGGATACTTGTTGAGCTTGATATTGTTGTTGTGTTAAGGCTGCTTGTTGAGCTTCTTGTTGTTGTTGTGCTAAAGCTGCTTGTTGTTGTTGCTATTGTTGTACAACTTGTTGATAAGTTTGTTGGGCTTGCTGTAAAGCTAAGGCATGTGCTTGCAATGTGGGATTAGTTGGTTATTGAGACATCTGTGAAGGAATAGGGACATTGATGTTTTGAGTGGTTAGTGAATTGCTAGCAAAAGGTGGAGGATTCCCTTGGTTTAACATTTCTCGTAGTATGGTAGAATGAGGTGGAGGAATGTATGTCTGAGGTCCTGATTGATTTGGCATAGAAAAAGGGAGCTATTGGAAAAGATGATGTCGTTAAATTTTACAATGGAAATAACACACTAGGACCTTGAGTCCATTGATTGAAAAGATTCCCTTGTCCTATGTTTTGAGGATTGCCTTGTGCAAAAGGTGTAAACAAAGGGTTTGTGATCAAGGTACTCCCAGGATTGATAGAACTTGTAACCAGGGATTGTTTTGAGGTGGATTGATAGGGGATGATGTGGTAATGGTAGATGGAATGGATGAACCCACCAAAGGGTTGGATAAATATGTCCCTATTTGCATTGAGGGTTGATTTTGTGATACGATATTGACATGCCCTAGTGTGTTTTTTTGAGATTTCTGGTCTATAAGGTATAGCGTGATGGTAGGAATACTTGTGGTACTCATGGGTGTGGTTGAAGAAGGGTTTCCCCGAAATGTCGAAGTGGTGGCACAAAATAGTGAAGTTCAAGTGGAGTGTGTAGCTGTTTTGGATCTTCGGGAACATGAGGAGCACCAAAGGTAGGTTTCCAAATGGTGGTGGGAGGTGGAGGATTAGTTTCAAGAGTACCCACAAGTGTACTACTTTCAAATGGTAAGGTGTGACCAAAATATTTAGCAAGGATGGTTGCAAGACTAGGTATGTACATTTGACTTAGCCCTTGTGATGGAGTTGTGAAATTGTGTATTAAAATTTGTGCTACAATTGTCGGGGAGATAGGAGCTACACTTTCAAAATGTTGATGTTCTAAAAGTTCTTCTCTAGTGAGCTCAAATGGGTTATTCATGATGTATTCAATTTTGAATGGTCTTGAAGGAGATTATTGTTGTTGTTATGGTGTAACATGACTTCTAGGATCAAATTCTAAAGGATTTGGATCACTTGAGGTAAATGTAACTTTTTCTTTCTCCATGATTCTCTTGTGTTGTGATCTCGTCTTTACCATAAATTTGGTGTCAGTTGTGGGAGAGTTGTGTTGAGTTTTGTAATGTTTTAACTCTCTAGTTGACTCAAACCTAGGTAAAAGGGATGCTCTAAGTATTTTGGGAGCAATGATGATAATGTGGGATGAAAAGATGGGTGATGTGGGAAGTGATCTTTGCAAGCATTTTGGGACTACACTTTTGACTTAAGTTTGATGTTTTGATGTTGGAATAAAGGATGCTAATGAACTTAGAAATCTTTAGGGTAGATTTCTGACCTTCAAGATAAACTAGTTCAAAGATGATAACTATCTCAACTAAGTGCATGGAAAAGGATACATTTCACATACAAAGTAGCTAAGGTAGCAAGTTGGTTTGATGTTTAAGTCCCAAAGTGTTGGTGTTTTCAAAATTTTGCAAAGATAGATGAGGTGAAGGATGAAATTTGATGAAGGAGTGAGTGAAATGTTGGACACAATGTTGACCTAAAGTGAACCTTTTGTTTTGACAAGATCAAGGTAGTGAGAATGATTCTAGACCTATAAAGTGTTCAAATACTAGAAAATGAGAGGATGGATGGGAATGTTCAAACTTGTTCAAGCTCTCCTAGCTCGGGCATAAAAGTTTCTCAACAAAGTGTAACGGTTGCAATAAAATATGGAAGCCCTCTTTTGACTATACTTTGTTTGATGATTCCTATGTCTGAAATGGAGTGCTGGAGACTTCCCCCTATGGATTTTGACTGTTTGATGAATCATTTAGAGGAGTTGAGTATCATGAAAAAGACCAGGATTTTGACTCCAAAAGAATGCAAACAATTTTGGACTATACCTTGAAGTGTGTCTATAAAAGTTTGCTACCAATTTTTTTTTGTTTTTGTGAACTACTCGAAGGTGTTTCTTAAGAGCTTTTGGAGTGAGATGCCTAAGTATAAAATGAGGACCTGTAGACTTTGGATTAGGAATCCTAATTTTCTATGAGATCATGTGGAAACTATTTAAGTTTATGGAAGAAAGGAAGATATTTATTGCCATGCAGGTGGTGGTAATAGGGGCCTTCCGGCCTCAATATTAGCATGTTCCTCTTCTTTGTCTAGAATGGTTGTTGCGTTTCTCCACTGTGTGTTTGTTTCCTTGTTTTTAAAAGTGAAGGTACTCAAACTGCTAATGAGATCTGTTTGTTCACCATTTATGAGTTCAAAGTTTGGTTGAATTATAGCACCTGGAAAATCAAGTTGTTCAACGGGAGCAATCGGTCTCCAAATAGTCATGTGGGGGTCAATTTATCTTTGCTTAAATGAATTGATTTTACCACAAACACTTGTCTTTGATTATGTTTCCAAACTAGATGTTTATGTGAAAAACATCATAAATTTCACAATGTCCATTTTGTGAAAATAACGAGGTTAAAGCCATAATTTCCAATGTTGTCTTGGTAAATATGGGTTTGAGATTAATGTCAAGATATTTAGAAATCGCTAAGGATAAATCCTTAGGACAAGCAGTAATATCAAGGCTAACTCAAGAAGTCCATATTTGAGCCAAAGTGTTTGAAATTTGGATAGTGAATGTTTGTTTTTGGATCATTTTGAAATCAAGCAAAGTGCTAAACTGACTCACAAGCATAACAACCCTAGGATAGAAATGGCTATATTTGTTGTATTCCCACTTGGATTTCTCTAGCTACGCTTATTCAGAGCAGATGATTAGAAGCTTGACCAAACTGGCTCCCCTCCACGACACTCACTTCTATAGGTCAGCCAAGCTTTGAGTTCTCATGAATCTCCCATGAAAAACTCTTCATCTCTACTATGAACTACAAATATGTGGGATGACTTCGAAGGTTCAACCTCCTGACATCAACAAATATTAGGGATTTTTGGCTACTACACAAAGGTTCATAATAAGGGCATCCAGTTTAGGGGGTGCAATGATAAAATCTTTGTGAGAGGTCTCCCAACCCTTAGAACAAGGTATTTACACATCATAAAGATATTGGGGGAGAGATATCATGTACCGCTTCCCATTGATTATAATTTTCATCGTAACCACAAATTTATATAGCGGTTTGGAAGAGCTTGGCTTATGCTTGTTACAGCTTGGGTCATTCCCTTAGGGTGAGTACTTTTTCCCACCATGGCAGACCCTCTAAAGGTGAAAAATAGAGAGTAAGTACATCCATAGTTTGATCATCTTTCCTTGCATGCACAAAGAGAGAACAAACACTATGCCTTTTCTCACACTAGTATGGTTGTTCAATTTTAAACCCAAATTGAAAGATAGAGGTGACTTTGCAAAGCATTAGAGAATGTTTTTGTTTCTCAAGATTGCCAAAAGGTGTGAGAGAATTGCATACACATTCACTAGCAAAGTTGAAAGCCACAAAACAAAACAAATAGTTGTCAATTTTATCCTTCAAAGTAATAATGAGTTAATTTTAAGCACCAATTGAAAGATGAGTTTGCCTTGTTCAATTTTAAGCCCAATTGAAAGATGTGATGTAAGGGTTCAATTTTATCCAACTTTGAACACTCATTTTAAACCTAATTGAAAACTAGTGAGTTGACCAAAAATGAAAGTAAAAAAGCATGAAATTGGGTTATAATTGCCCCAAAACATTAAACACTTGTCACAATTATAGAATGTTAAGATAGAAGAGAAGTTATTCAATTTTGCTCCATGCCTTTAAACCCTGCAAAACCCTGTTAGTCTAACAATGAAAACATAGTCAGACATCCATTAGTGATCAGATAATCCAAGAAATTAAGTCACATGTCAAAAAAAACTAACATAAAGTTTCTTACCTTGGCTAAGCGTCACTGAACACAATAGCGTCGTAGTTTATGATTTGGGTGTCACTCTAGTGAAAATGGGTGTCTCTCTACAACAAGTCTAGTGAGCATGATTGCATCACTATTTTGATGGGTGTCACTGCTACCAAATGCGTCACTATTTGAAATTTGAACAGGTCAGTTTGGTGAGTTTCAGCGGCGCAGTTTTCGTTTCACTGTATCTTTGAATTAAATACGTATCACTATATTTAAATCAATGTCGACCAATTAAATACACATCATTGTTTCAAACTGCTTGGGCATTGCTATATGTCGAAGCTATTGAAATAGTATCATTTTTTATGGTTTGAGCGTCACTGCAACCTGCAAAACAACATGAACATTGAATTTGAGCTAAAATATGGTTAAATGATTGGTTTCCCCTCCCTCTAGCACTAGAATGTCAGTGCAAAAATACTGGTATGGGTTGAATTACACTTGATCCATGAATAATCGAAGCGTAACAGAGCCACCAATACTTGAATCTCAACAAGATCGATCAAACAAGATTAAAACTAAACATTTCATCAAAACCTAACATACTAAATTATGAAATCTATCAAAAAATCTATTCTAATCCATTCAAAATTTATCTTGTTGTGGAATTGGTGTCATGTTGATGTGGAATGATGACCCTTTTCCAATCCCATGATAAGTGAGCTTGTTTGAAAAAATTCTATGGAAGAGAATAGATGAAACCATGGTGTTTGATTTATGAAAACCTAATTATATAAAAATGAACATGATGCAAGCTAAGTTACCATGATTTTATGCTACAAATGATCTAATTATGCAATTGCTAAGCTATTCTAAGCTAAAATTATGATAAAAGATGAAAACCCTAATTTATTTACAAACTAAGATGGATGCATGGAAGCCATTAATGGATGCTCTAAGCTATTATGCAATGAAAATGAACTAAAACAAGCTAAATAGTGAGTAAAAGATAAGTGAGTATGTGAGTAAATTCAATAGCATAAGTTTGCAATAAAAGATGGATCAATTTGTCTCCAAAATTGTGATATATTTATAGGAGAGCAAATGAGGAATGAATGGTTGAGATCAAAAAGCTTAATCAACGGTTCAAGATGAAGGGGATGAGAGGCATGGATCATGGATTCTCATCAACAGATGAGGATGCATGATGAAAGTTAATCAAAGGCTCACACTTGCCTTAAACAAACACACTTTTGACTTGCTCACACAGGTCAGAGGGTTTAGCTTGTTTGAAGAATTCCAAGTGAGTTGATTGGAGGAGAGGGAATATTCCTTACACTAGTAGAATTTGGAAAATAAATGACTATGTGACTAAAACTTTTAGTTACGAAAACTAAAAATGACTAAATTCTACTCATTTTTTGCAACACAGCTATAAATGACTAGTTTTTTGCATCAAACTTTGTTTTAGGCTGTTAGCTGCCAACTATACATACACACACATATATATGCCTAACAAAAATCAAACGATTAAGACCACCAGTTTCCCATGGTTTTTAACTACTGGTTAGAAAAAATAGTCTAGGAAAACAAACAAAGGATGAAGGATTTTGAATATGGAGATATTTGTTGGATGTTGTTGATATGTGGTTTTCATTGATGTCAAACACTATTGGCATTAATTTATTCAAGGTTGTATATGTTGAGGATATTGAGAAAATTGTAATGAAATAAGTTGCAGGTTGATAATGATGAAGTGAAGTTCAGTATTTCCAAGCTCAGTACGTTGATGATGAGAGGTTGTGGATTAAAGGGTTTGTTGTTGAGTATATCTAGTTTATCCACGTTAAGTTTTAGAGATCTGCATAAAGATTTGATCAAGTTATGAGCAGTTGTTTTCTGACAGTTTTTTTGTTGCTTCAGTTGGTGTTCCTAAATGAAGATGATGTGATTATAGTAAGTTCAGTTGTTGTAGATGCTTATCGAGTGTTTCATGATGTTTTTGGATGTTTCTATATCATGCTCTATCTATGTTGCACATCCGCATTGATCGTTGTGCTCGCGATTGGTGATTTTCTCTTGTGTGTTCATGTTTTTCAAATCCATGGCCAACAGGGTAATTGTAGCGTGTTGTGGATCTTCGTGGAATAATTTTTGAAGGTGTCTCACGTTCAAGGATTTTATTTTGGGTTTTCATTATTTTGTGGCCAACATTGGTTGATTCACATTGAAAATTATTTATTGTTTTGGGCCGACAGTTTGCATATGTTTTATTATTTTGTTGA
The DNA here is from genome assembly GCA_007258455.2 of Sequoia sempervirens. Lineage (NCBI taxonomy): Eukaryota > Viridiplantae > Streptophyta > Pinopsida > Cupressales > Cupressaceae > Sequoia > Sequoia sempervirens. Next base: position 12,605 of record VDFB02166194.1, on the reverse strand, counting down.
AGTCGACATGTAGCGATGTAATCTATTGTTGTAGATATATATAAGCGTTTGTTTATTTCATTTGAAAGCATGCATGTGTATGAGATGTGTGAATAATGTCCTAATCATTCAAAGGAAGAAGCAAAGTGTGAAGAAGAGTAAGCAGAGTGTGAAGAAGTGTTCATGTGCTTAACTGAAACTGTAATTAGGCATTAGCAGATGTTATTTTCTCAGTTCAAAATCCTGTGGATGTAATATGAATGTTTTTGTAAGATGGTGTGTCTTCCTTTGGGAAGTAAGCCTTTTTTTTATTGAGCAGTGAGCTCTAGGCAATGTGCTTGAATGCATGTGCATTCCCCATTTCATTTTTTATACTTTTAATAGGGTATAATCTTGTGGACTGACCTCCACCGTGGTTTTTCCCCTAACAGGGTTTCCACATAAAAAATCTTGGTGTTATGTGTGTCTTTGATGTGTTGATGGTTCATGCTTTCATGTTTATTTATCATATCTAAGAATAAGGTTAATAAGTTTAATAAGTTTAAATTTCTACGACAATTGATTCACCCCCCTCTGAGTTGTCTACCCGTGTGTTGCCAACAATATTGATTAGGAATTGAAGGGATTTCCCAGTGGAGGAATCTCCTACCAGTAGTGCTTCAAGGTATGGGTCTAGAATGTGGCCAAATCTATCCTTCTATCAGACAGCTCCCCACCTGGAAGTATGTCTTGAGGATTTTGAGCTTTATGTTGTGGATCGTCTTAGAGGTAAGCAAATCATTCTTAATTTTTTTTAGGGTATTTAAAAAATTTGATGTTGGGTGTTTTCATGAAGTACTATTTGGCTATTTGAATTTTATGATGTTGGTTGTTTTGTTATTGGATATTTGGGTATGTTTAAAAATTGATGCAAGGTATTTTTTTATTGGCTATTTGGGTATTTCAATGTTAGGTTTTCACTTGAAATGGGTATTTAAAAAAATGGTATTGGATATTTTTTGCTATCGACATAATGTTTTTTTTGAGAAAAAATGAATTCTTAACCTTTTTTGGTATCGACTTTTATTTTGTTATCATTTTTCTCGAGCATTAAAAAAATTTGATGTTTGGTGAACCCTTTGTTTTTTACTATCTTGATATTTAAAAAAAGGACATTGGGCGTTTTCTTTATATCGGTATTAAAAAAAACTAGTATTAGGTTTTTTTTTTGTTGTCGAGTTATGGTTTACATTTCTACGGAGGCCTAGGGTTCGTACCCTAGTTATGCTCTTACCAATGCTTCTATTGGTATTTAAAAAAAACCTTAAATCTTGGGTCAGAAAATTAGTTGCCTTAACAGGGTGTGGTATGATCTTGGATTGTATCTTAGAGTGCGTGGGAAGCTTGTGTTTAATCATTAAGGTATGCAAACCAAATAAGGGAAATGTATCCTATATAGCATGTGTCTTGCTTTAATACTTCCCATAATTGTTATTAGCAAATCACATTATTATAGTTTGTGGTAACCCAAGATTGCAGTCATGTATGTAACAAACTTGGTCTATAGTTTAAGCTATACACTTTTAAGTAACACTCATAAGGTTTAGAAAATATCGATCACTCTCTAGAATAGCCCATTAAACATGGGTTGTGCTTGAATGCACTACATAATTAAAGAATGTTCCTTTAGGGTGAGGAAAAGGGGATTTTACAAATTAAAACAAATTTTTAATTGTGCAAAAAGGATAAAGAATATTCCATGGGAATATTCCCTTTGATTAGAGGAAAATTAGTTTAATTTCTAATTAAAAAAGGTTTAATTTATGCAATTAGGGAATTAGAAGAATTAAAAGAAATTTATTAAATTAGATGATTTAATAAATAGGGGAGGGGTGATGAAATGATATTTAATTAAATAACTTAGGGCTATTTAATTAAATAAGATGACCTGGGAGATTAAATTAAATATTTTGATTTATTTAATTTAATTAGATGAAGTGTTAGTGTGAAAAGACATGAATTAACCCAATTTAATTAATTAGGCCAATAGATGAAAATGATGCAATTAATTAATTACCTAGGCTAATTAAATTAATTAAGCGAAAAGAGGATGGATTAAAGAAGAAATGATGTTAGTAAATATGATTTAAATATATGACATCGATTAGGATATTTTTCAGTGTCTACACCCACACTCTGTGTCTATAGCTTGCTAGCCTTCTATCATGACAAGAGTATAGTTTCCTAACTTGTTTGACAACCAATTAAGAGTCACCAAAGACTTGGAGCATTTTGACTTTCTTTCTCAGTGCCATTAGTAATCCATGAACTAGTGCTTCGTACTCTACTACATTATTAGTTTAATAAAAGTGTAGTCTATGGGAAACAATGTCTTACCCATAGGACTGATGAGCTCGAAGCCCGCTCCCGCTCCTTGATTGGACCTAGATCCATCAAATCGTAACGTCCAAAACTTGGAGGGACTCTTTCCTTTGAAGCTAGTGGAGCAGAAATATTCTCTTGGTTGCACTTCCGTCTCTATACTTCTAGGTGGTTGTTTGTATTCAAGTTGACTTTGGTCTAGCTATCTTTCCATTCCCTTTCTAGGAGTGATTTTCCCTTTGATGCGTTCGACTGCTGTCTAGAACTAGCAACACTCAAATTTAGAATGAGCTACATTGTGCACTCTGCACCAACTCTTCAAAATCCATCCTGGATCCTAGACTGAGGTGGTCTTGCACAAACTTTTGCATGAATTCCTAGAGACCCTCAAGCAGTCCAAGATTCTCTTCTTCATGGAGTTCTTCATCTTTTGACTCAACCAACACCTCTGTGCTCTTGGGACGGTGGGCCTAATTGAAAGGTACACCACTCAACACGAGAACCTCTTCCATCTCGTTGACAACGATTTCACTTGCATCAAGCAGGTCATATAGATTCTTCACAAACAGAACCATGAAAATCCTACCTTTCTTGAAAGATATGAAACAAAGGCAACCTAAGAGAAGATTCTGCATTCACAGAACAAAGATTGACTTTCGTTTAATCCCAAGTCTCTGTAAACCAGGTCATGATTGCACTAAACATAGCTCTTGGGTAATGATGTGACAATTTTGTTGTTAATCTTCAAAGGGAATAGGGTTATTTATAGTTTTGCCAAATATCAACAACATTTCACGTAAAATACTTCAATTTCATCATCAAATTATATTGTCAAATCAAGAAAAAATTCTTCATAATAAAGCATCAACAAAAAAAAAATTCTTGCTATCACTTAAGTAGATTTAGCATTAAGCATTCAACAATTTCATGGAAAAAATAAAGATTTTCGATACAACAATTTCTATCCATTTGTATATTCCTTTTATTTATTTTTTAAACATTTTCTAAAATATAAGCATCTAATCTAAAACAAAACATAAAAATTCTAATCTTAAACAAAAAAAATTAAAATTTCTCTCAGTTATTCTCCATGGATGCCCCAAAGAATCAATTGAAACATAGCAAACCGCTTTATACTTCACCAGATTGCTTCACAGCTACGTATAAAATGATGCAAGCTTTTAAAGACAGAGAAGGTTTCATTTATGGACACTGAATAGGTTCTATATGCACCCTTAAATGGTGCAACATACAGTATTGTTCAACAAAACTTACAAACATAGCTATAAAAGATACTTAGATAGGTAGCTATCCATAAAACTCTGATATCAATTAATGTCTACGTGCATACAAAGTTTTACGCCAAAATGGTTCAAAAAATAGGAAAAAAGAACAAAACTCAAGAAAGTTTTTGCTCCTTCAACATCCATAAATTTTGAACTTAAAATGAAAAAGTAAGAGGAGATAGCCTTTTATAGAAGCAAGGCATCTTAAGAGTCCAACTTAAAAGTATTTCAGAGAAACATAAACAACAAATTAAAACATGTCATGTGGCCCATGCCAACTATCATCAAGACCTTTCTAGAACAAGTCAAAACTTTGACTTTATCTAAATCCACACTTTTCTCCATACTTCAACATGAACAATTTGTCTTCTTCGAGGCTACAAACTTCTCTTTAGCATACCAGGACAACAAACACCTATTAGGATTGAGACCAACCTACAAAATTAGCAACAAATAAATCCTATCACCTTTCTGGTATCTACTCATGGTTCTATTTCCAAATTTCTTCCTTCTTTCTTAGCTTGATACTCCTAGAAAATTCCCAATATGTGATGCATTCACTCTTTTGAAATTCTTCTTATTGATCTCCAGGTAAGTTTGAGCCTATTATATTCTTCTATTACTTGAAGTAGGACCTCATTTTTTTGTGTCTTCTTTGTTTCATATTTAACTATCATGTTCCTGCATTGTATTATTTCATCTATAACTTCTCTAGTCAACAATTGAACATGATATTTGTTTATTCTATCTATCCAATCCTTGAAGGCTTTAGTTTCCTTCCTTTCCTATCCTAATGTTTGAGGATCAAAGCTTTGTCGTGACAATACTTTGATAAATTCTTGATTTTCTCTTATCAATTTTTGCACTCAATGGTGACCCTTTCAAATCCTTCAATACATTGTATTAACATGTCACCTTCCCATTTCAACTGCTTCTTCCACTATCCGAGCAATGAAAATTCAGATTCAATTATTACATTATTCTGTATCAATTCTTAGACATCTATCTGCATGAGAATTTCCATGTTTCACCTTTCTTCAATGAATTTCTCTTGGCGAAGTTTGCATTCATCTTCAAATCTTTTCAATTTCTCAAAACGACAGTATGATTCCTTGTACATTTTTACTACATCTGCGATAAATTCATCTCCCTGATTTATCCAATGTTCAATCCATTCTTCAAATATATTGATTTTCTGTCGAATTGTAGCAAAAGCATCTACTTTCTCTTGTGACATTAACACATGGTGTCGAGGTAGTTCAACTTGCTCTAGGCTAGACAGAGTAAGTGATTTGATAAAATGATCTAGTGTAGCAACCCATTCTTTCAATTCTCTCTTCTACTGCTTGTACTTCTTCACTCTGGCAACAATAGCATTCAAATTCACTTTTATTTCTTCTAATTCTTGTTGCCAAGAAGAGTGTCCAAGATTAATACTAGTTATTTTATATTCCTTAGGTGTTATTTCATGTCTATCTTTATAATTAGTTGGAGTAGCTATCTGGACGATTTTTTTACCATCTGCATTTCTCTATATGAAATGCTTTGCTTTTACTCTACGACTAGGTTTAGGAGTATTCACTTCTTGTATGAAATTATTGAGGTTCAGAGGCAATATTTCAACTTCCATAGGAGAAGTCAATTCCCTGATTAACCAATCAGGTGTATCATCATCTTGCTATACCTCTATCACTTTATCTTGTTTTTGCTTATTACTGGACTCAGGAATTTCACTTATGTGACTTTGTATATTCTATGAAATGGGAACTTCTTTATTACTTTCTAGAATAGACTCAGGATTAATAGGATCTTGCACTACCTCCTTTGTTTGGAGACTTATATTCTCCTGTCCATCCATACTTTTTGGTTCTTCTCTCTGAATCTTTTCTCCTTCATCTACAGTTACACCAGGATTCTTTTCATTTCCAATTCCATCTCCTGTTAATTGTGTAACATCTTCTTCATGAATTTTAGTTTCAATTTCAACATGGCCTTTATTTGATTCACCAAATTCCTGTGAAGGTTCATCAACATTTTGCACATTTTCAAAAGAAAATTGAGAAATAGGAGTGTCCACAACAACTCCCTGATCAATATGATTTTTCTCTTCATTTCCCCCTGTTTCCATTTGAAGTACACTAGGATTCCCTGCCTTAGAGGCAAGTGTCTCTCGAATAAAGTCTTCTTCAATAATTATGGGATTAGAGCTTGTATCCTGTATTTCTTCTATCACTAAGTGTATTGTGGGTTTATCTTTGGATTTCTTTTCTTTTATCTTCTCCCACATAACACTCCATCTATATGCTTGTTCTTTAATTCTAGTCTCATCTTCTTCATAAATCTCCTCTAAAACCATAGGAGTCCCGCCTAGTGCTTGCTTCATACTGGCCATATTGACAGAAGGAGGAGAAGTAAATAATGCTGTAGCTCTTTGAGATGCAGATCTAGTCTATGTACCAACATTCTCTGTTATTTTGGTTCCTTCATCAACAGTTATTCTAGTTCTCAACTTGGTCGTAGAAGAAGATGCACCTCTAGGTCTTGTTTTGGATTTGTGTTTACCAGTCTCTGCATCTTTATGCTTTTCTGACAACTTTGTGGGAACTTCCTGTCTTGTCATTTAAGGGGGTTCTTTCTTCAATTCTGACACCTGCAGTAGCCTTACTGGTCTTTCTATTCTTTTTGATAGGCTCTCCACTTTCAAAAGTAGTTTCATCTCTTTGCTTTCTTCTTTTATCTTGGTCTTCTTTTGGATTTGTCTTTACCAATCTTTGCATCTTTATGCTTTTCTAAAAATTTTGTGGGAACTTCATGTCTTGTCATTTCAAGGGTTCTTTCTTCAATTCTGACACCTAGAGTAGCCTTACTGGTCTTTCTTTTCTTTTTGATAGGCTCTCTACTTTCAAAAGTAGTTTCATCTCTTTGCTTTCTTCTTTTATCTTGGTCTTGTTTTGAATTTTTCTTTACCAGTCTCTAAATCTTTATGCTTTTCTGACAACTTTGTGGGAACTTCCTGTCTTGTCATTTCGGGGGTTCTTTCTTCAATTCTGACACCTAGAGTAGCCTTACTGGTCTTTCTTTTCTTTTTGATAGGCTCTCTGCTTTCAAAAGCAGTTTCATCTCTTTGCTTTCTTCTTTTTTCTTCTAAGTAAATAGGCTCAATTCCTTTTTCTCTTAAAATTTTATAAAAATAATCAATCCAGTGTTGGGTGTACCTTATGATTGGCCTAGTAAAACCATCAATTGATGTCATGTCCCCATCATCAACACTGGGATATGGGATGGGTTCATCATATATCCTATCATTATTATAAAACTGATTCAAAACTTGACCATCATCTTCCACTAGTTGGTTTGGAATATCATAGAGTTTAAGAATTTTAGGAAACCCTAGAGTCATTCTTTCATATTTCTTTCTTTTGACGTCGTGCTTGTCTTCACAATTAATCCAATAATCTTCTAAATGATGTACATGAGCACAGTAACCAGCTATGCTTTTCTCAATATTTCCTCCAATGTCATAGTACATTCTCTGTAATGGAAATTCTTCAAAACTATAAGTTCTTAGTTCCTCTTCACACAAATAAGCCATCTTGATTGCACTGCACTTATAATCTCCTATTATAATAGGAAATTTGAAAGAGGCCTTCTTATGAGCATGGCTATAAAGAGCCTGGGATGACTTCAATTGTCTCACTATTTTGAATAAAACAATTTTATCTGTAGGGTATCTAGGCAACATGAATGGGTGTCCATCAAATCCCTCCATTTTTATGTAAGAGTAAGTTTGAAATTGTATGTACCAACCTCCCATAGGCCGAATGGCACTTTGTGCTTCTAGGGATAATATTTTAGACTTATCACCTTCCATTCTTCTCACCAACTTCATAGAGAAAAAAATTTGACTTTTCTATAATCACCTTTATACCCATGAACAACGATTTGGGGTAAATGTGTGTATATCAAACTATTTCCGACCTTCATGCCCAGAGTACTAATCTGTTTAAGCCCTTGTTTATTGGCTCTCATAGCACAAGAGTAAATAACATATGATGACATATAAAAACATCTGGTTTTGGGGAATGTGGTAATATTTTCATGCAACCTATCGCTTATCAATTTTACCCAATGCAATTCTATAGGGCTTTCTAGCATTTGAGATATTATCACAAACATCCAGGGTTCAAACTTGCTTGCATCTCTTAAACCAGCTACTCTGCTCAGCAAATTTATTATGTCTTGCATTTCTTGTTTAAATTTAGATGTATGAATTACCTTAGTCTCTGGTGGGATTGGCTGTCGACACCATTGGGTGCTCACAATTTCTCTGTTGCATTCTTCAACACTCTGATACATTTTGGACTTTGTTTTTAGGTTGAAATTGTATATCCTTGTGTAAGAGGGGAGGCCAAATGTATACATAATTCCATTATGAGACAAATCAACATAAGTTCTTCCTTCTTTTTCAACAATCCTTTTGGCTGGATTATAATGATTGATACATTGCATTACTAATTTTGGAGCTTCCATCGCTGGTGGAAACACTCCTGTAGGGAGTAAACCATTTGATGCAACATTTTTAGTACATTGGGTGGAATTTTCTTGTAGCAGCCGTGAACGTATTTCAATGTTAGAGGACCATCCCATATGGGTATCTGTGACCACCACTTGAATGGGCACTGCCAGCGAATCACAGTATTTGAACTCATTCTTTGTTCTAGCTTCAGAAGTGCTCACTTTAGATGCAATGTGCTCTACAAGTTTTCATATATTTGTCTATGTGTGCGAGTTAGGGTTAAATTTGACCAAACATTATATTTAATGAAAGTTTCAACTCATTTTTTATTAAATTCAACAACTCAAGGAAAATTAACATCCCTATTTCAGAATAAGAAAATAACATCATCAAAGGATTATATCCTTACAAATTCTTGTCAAAAGAGAAAAGTTATTCGAAGCGTACCTGGTTCTGGTTAGAATGATGACTCTTCAGAGTATAATTTGGGAACCCTTTTAGGTAGCTGCAATTTAGTTTCTTGAAAATTTTACTTCTGCTAATGCGCCCAAGTAGCTCCACAAATTCAACGTCTTTAGCAATTTTGCAATATGACATGAAGTTGAGTGTTGTGAAAGAAATTTTGCATGCTAGAGATGGTGCCAAGTACATAGGTAGTTCGCCACCTTCATTAATTACTTCTTATTTCGCATTAATTCCTAGAATAAAGGTGTAATCATTACGGATTATGGTTACTCTTACGAACACCTAGATTTTTGAGCTAGCTCACCATTCAAGAAAAGAAAAATGACAGAGTGATTATTCTTGGTAATTGTTTGTCACACCAATTTTATATAGGTTATATGGCACAAATGATATGAGATTAATGATGATCATTGAGGTTATGATTTCTGATAATACCTTTTGAGAAAATTTGTATAACACTGGGATCATAAAAAAAACTACTCTTGAGAAAAGAGAAAGAAAGAAAAGGAAAAAAAAATGACAATAAAACAAATAGAACAAGGGAAGTACAAACCGGAAATCGAAACCAAAAGTTATACTCTACAATGATTTCAAAGAAAACTTTCTGATTTTTGAATTTCGCTTTTAGAGAAAACAACAAATATCAGACTCTGACAAAAGAAGAAATTACCGGGTTCATAAAATTCAACTAATAAAATACCGGGAAGAGCTAAAGTTATTTAAAACACAAACTTTTTGACCCTCGCAGGATTGCGGTATTCCGGTTTCTGATAACAAGATAATCAATAATTGACACCGGGGCATCGAAATACTAGGTGGTAAAAGTTTATCACCAAAGCAGCCAAGCGAAACTAAGGACTAAGCAAGCATCCAATTTAAGCATTAATTAGAACCATGCTGGGGAGGATAAGAAAAAAAACAAAGCAACAACCAAGGCAAAGAAAAGAAAGAAGAAAAAAGGGGGTCCACATTTTTCCAAGAAGCAAAATGGGGCGTGTTGTGAGACTACACAACAACTAGCAACCAACAAAACTAAACAAAATAACAGAAGGCCAATTGCAGTTCTATCATCAATGTTCCAACTTTCCTTAGTATTCCAATTATAAATCATAAGATTCTCATTCCATCTCCAAATTTCACTCTGGTCAGCATGGATGATTAAGTATTGCTTAAGCTCACGTGTGTGCAATTGATTCATTTCTGCTACAATAAACTTAGAAATATCAACTGTTTGCATTAACCTACATGATATGACAATTCCTTTTAAGCCAAACATGGATAGAGCCTTGTTTCTAGTCAGGCGTTCATAGCCCCGACAAGGTTATCTTTGTAATTCCCCCAAACATAGCTCTATTGTTGGTCAAGCGGCCATAGCCCCGATAGATTTATTTGGATAGCCTAAAGAGTTGATATCACTTATTTTTTTAAGATATAGCAATGATAGCTCATTTTCACTTCTTTTTGATTTTGCAATAATAGATCATTTATCAACTTGCAAGCATTGAAGCACCGCTATTAGGTTGGGAATTACAATGGTAGCAAAGGTAGTCTTTTGATTTTTCAATTAATGCAAACAACTGTTATCCCAAATTTCAGTAGAATGATTTAAATGTGTTCTTTTGTAGCTCAGCATCAACTGAATAATTCATGCTAACCGGAGTTCATAAAATTGAACAATCCTCTAACAAATTATAAATGAAAAACTAATTCCAGTCAGAAAAGAAATTAAAGTTCTAGAGTTGACATTCTATTAACTTGTAGACCTTTAAAAATTGCTAATCGATGTAAAGACTAACAACACAACACCCCAAAAAAAGGAAAACTATTTACAAAAAAACTATTTACAAAAACTATTTACAAAACTATTTACTCAAGACTAAAAATAATGCTTTAGAAACTGCCCATTCACATGCAATGGGATATCTTCACCTGTTAAAGATTTCAGTCTATAAGTGCTATCACCCAAAATTTCAAAAAATTGATATGGGCCTGTCCAGGATTTGATAAAATTTCCATGTTCATTTTTACGTTCCTGACCTCTACTACAATACAGGACCAAATTAGATATCTTAAAAGTTTTTACTTTGGCACGTTTATCAAACCATATTTTCACTATGGACTGATGTTTAGCAAAATGATCTATGGCTCACGTTCATTTCTCATCTAAATGCATCAATTGCAACAGTCGAGCTTCAATTTGATCATCTAATCCAATGTACTCTTGTGAAAACTGCCAGGTAGGGATTTTTAAATTTATCAGGAGTATAGGATCTACACCATAAACTAAATGATAAGGTGAATTCCCTAATGCAACTTTCATTCTAGTATGATCTACCCATAAGGCTAATTTTAATAAAGAGTGACATTCCCTAGGGTTCTTCTCAATCAATTTTCTAATTATATCCAACAAATTTTTATTTGATGACTACTAATCCATTTCCCTGGGGATAATAATTAGACGAAAATTTTAACGTTATGCCATATTCAAATGCCCAATTAGAAAACTTTAATGAAGCAAAGGCTGGGCCATTATCACATACGAATGCATACAAAGTTCCAAACTTGGTGATGATATTTTCTTCCAAAAAATTGATAACTACCTCAGTGGTGCATTGTTTGTTGGGGCATGCTTTTGTCCATCGAGTACAATAATTTGTAGCAGTCAATTTGAATCTGTGTCCAGTTGAGGATGGAGGATTAATATTTACAATAAAGTCTAGTCCCCATTGTGAAAAGGGACGCATTTCCATCACCGGCTGTAACGGTTGAACATTGAATCTTCCTCTATCTGATGTTGTTTGGCATGTATGACAGTGTTTAATATGTTTGTTGGTATCTTTAAAAAAATTAGGCCAATAATAGCCTGCTCTCAAAATAAGGTGTGCAGTAGCCAAGGGTGCTCCATGAGTGGTTCTAAATCTATCATGTAGTTCTTGCAACACTTTATCATCTTTTGTTCTATTTAAACATCTTAAATAAATTCCTTCATGATTTCTTTTAAATAGAGCTCCTCCTTTAATCATATAACTTTGTGCTTTCATCTTGAGGGCTCTTCTCTGATTCCTTTGCATATGATCAGGGCAAGTATGGTTGACCAGATAGTGCCAAATGTCTGAATACCAACCATCTTGGTCTTTCTCGTATAACATGTACTGTTGACTCATGATTTGAGGATCTATTTTTGCAATGGATTTGACCAAGGCTTGTTCATGGACTAACCTCATAGGTGTGATGTCTAAATAATATTCTTGTAATATAGTAACCCATTTAGCTCTCTTTTCCCCAAGCTCACTTTGTGTTAACAACATCTTGACAACTGAATCTGGAACAATAGCCTTAACTATACTCCTGAGGATATAATGTCTAAACTTGCACATGGCTTTGACCAAAGCGAAAGCTTGTTTTTCAACATCTATATATCTTAACTTTGCTTCCTTGAATGGCACACTCATAAAAGAAATTGGTCTTTCTTCTTTATTTTCGCCCTTTTGTGTTAACATTGCAACACAAGTATGACCATAAGCGAATGAGTAAATATAAAAAGGTTTAATATAATTTGGGCTTACCAGTACTGGTGCTTCTGTAATAGCAGTCTTTATTGTGTCAAAGGTGATTTTAGCTTCATTCGTGCATTCTATTTTGGCATCTTTCTTTAACACATCGTTAAGTGGTTTTACTATTTTGGAAAATCCTGTAATAAACTTCCAAACAAAGTTGATCTTACCAAAATATGACTTCAATTCTTTTCTACTTCCCGGGGGCTGTAATGTGAGTAGTGCGTTCACTCTGTTTGGATCAATTGAAATACATGTTCAAAAATGATATGTCCCAATAATTTTCCTTCAGTCACCCCAAAGATACATTTTTTAGGATTTAAGGACTCCATAAGTTTCACATTTTTGTAATATTGCTCTGAGATCTTTGACATGATCTCTTCTGTCTTTAGAAAATACTATAAGATCGTCCATATAAATAATGAAACATTTGCCTATCAATTC
>VDFB02166193.1:0-16601 GCA_007258455.2 Sequoia sempervirens | reverse complement strand
AAGGATCCGCGGAGGAGGCCGCCGTGATCTCAACAAAGCTAGGGCGACGGCGGCGGCGAAGGACATCCCAGAGTCCGAAGGTCGGGAAGCCGGCAGGGTTCCGCCGTGAGCAGCGGCAGAACTGTCACGGAGTTTCGGGGACAGAACTCCGGACGGCCGGGCCCGAAGGGTCCGGGGACGCGGAAACAGGGCATAGCCGGAAGACCTTCATGTTAAAACGGCAGAAAATTCAAGGCGGCAGCCCGGGACGGGAAACCCAGAGGCCCGGGCCCGGAAGGGCTGACCTCCACCGGCGGGGTTCATGGCTCAGATCTTGACGGCGATGGAGGGTCTCGGGCCCGGCGGCGTTCTTCGCCCTGTGCGAAGAACACTCGCGACACGGACAAGTCCCGGGAGACGAAAATGGCGATTCCGATGAGGCTGCGGAAAATCTAAGGATATGGGTTTGGGGCGCAACGCAGAGAGTGTTCATTTTATGCAATTTAATTTGGTTGCTCAATTCATTTAAATCCTCAAAATGATCGAAAATAACGGGAGAGTGAACGAGGATGGCCTACCTCCAACTCGCTAAGCGGAACGATGATGGGATGCACCGGCAGAGTTGACGGAACGATGCTGGGGTCGATGATCGCGATGGTGCAGTTTGCAGTGGGCTCCAATTCAGTCGTTGCTCCAATCCGCTAAAATTTGCAAGTTAAAATGACAGTGGCGGGCCTCGGTTTATATACCCCATCGGTCATTAATGGTCGCAATTAATGCTCGTACGATCGCGCCAGAAGTTGGTAAGATTCAAATTTTGAGTCGGCGGCGGCGGATGAGGCTTCGGGATCCGGAACGCGGGAGGCAGCAGAACAACGGCCGCCGACTGAATTTTGGTGACTTCAGACGGTGGCGGCGACGGAACGGCCGGGCCCCGGATGGCGGAGTGCAGTGAAGAGTTCGCCGCCGTTAGATTTTTCACTTTGTTTGAACGGCAGTGGTGAAAGGGACCACGGGGCCCGGAGGGCGGGCAGCCGACGGGTGATGGCCGTCGCGGACGGCGATCACGGGACGGAAGTCCAGGCGCGGAATTCCGGCTCCCGGGTCCCGAAGGAGCAGGGGCCGGCCGGGAAACCCCCGAATAGCCACGAACGGCCAACGGCTGGGCGGGTTCCGGAAGGCGGAAAGATGCCTCCGAAACGCCGCCGGGGCGGCAAATGCAGGAGGGAAACCCGAAAGGGGAACCCCGGAGGCCCGGGCCTGAAGGGGCCCAGGGCCGCCCTAGAGCCCGAAAGGCCCAAGGAACGCACAAGGCCCCGGAGGGCACCAAAATTTAAAAGGGGAGCCACGGTCGATCTTAGGATGAAACTTTAGGGTAATACCGACCATGCGAAATGTCAAAAAAGAGGGGCACGCAAAACGAGGCAGCCCCAACAGACCCGACAAGGCAAAAAGAAAAGAGGGTCCCCATTCCCAATGGGGCGTGTGTGCTGAGGGCACAACAGAACTCATTTGACAAATTTCTTCCTTTCAACATACTCCTTGCCATGTTCATAATTGTTCTGTTCTTCCTCTCTGCTACACCATTTTGCTGTGGTGTATAGTTGGTTGTAAATTGCCTTCTAATTCCATGTTGTTTGCAATAAGCATGAAATGCATTTGAATCATATTCTCCACCACGATCTGATCTCAATACTTTGATCTGACTATCACTCTGATTCTCTACTAGGGCTTTGAATTCTTTGAATTTTTCAAAAGTCTCAGACTTCTACTTCAAAAAATAAATCCACGTCTTTCTGCTGAAATCATCAATAAATGCGAGGAAGTAATAACTTCCACCAAGCGACTGGGTCTGCATGGGTCCACACAAGTCTGTATGAACCAGCTCCAATGGCTTCTTTGCTCTGTCTGCAACTCCTCTCGGAAAACTTTCACGGTGCTGCTTTCCCAAGATACAACATTCATAGATACTGGAGGGTTCTTGGATGGGAGGTAATCCTCTAACCATCTCTTTTTGCTGCAATAATCTCAAACCAGAGAAATGCAAATGTCCAAACCGAAAGTGCCATAACCAATAATCATCAACACATGCAGCCTTTTGAGCAAAAGAATTGACCTGATTTTTGTACTTCATGACCAGAGGAAACAATCTGTTATTTGTCATTTGCACCTTCGCTATCAGCTGCTTGCTTGGAGGTTTGTCATATATGAGACAATCATGTCCCTCAAAAATAACTCTGTATCCTTTCTCCATCAATTGACCAACACTGATCAAATTATGTTTCAAACCTGGAACATAGTATACCTCTGAAATTGTCTTCTGATCCCCTTGCTTGGTCAGTATGTTGACTGCTCCTTTGCCATTTACATCCACAGTCTTGTCAGTCCCCAATTTTACCTCTGTCTTGACCGATTCATCCAGATCTACAACCAGATTCTTGTTGCCAGTCATGTGGTTACTGCAACCACTGTCTAATAACCAAATGTTATCAGCGGATTCATGCATTGTATTACAAGCTAAGAATAGGGAGTCATTACTTTCTGTAGTTACATTTGCACTCTGCTTTCCTTGATCAGCCATCTTCTTCCTGCAATCCTGTGCATAGTGACCAAATTTATTACAATAGTAACATTTCACCTTTGATTTATCGAATCTTTGATTGCTGTTGAAGCTTCTACTATTTAGTAGACAGAGATCTGAGAACTTTTTCAACCACTGTTTGATCTTTAATCTCGTCACCATATACTTTTAACTGATTTACAATGATCAAAACCCGATTCATGAACGAATCGATATTCTCTGTTTCTTTCATTTGCAGCCTTTCAAATTCTCTCCTAGTATTTTGCAACTTAACAGTATTTACTTTGGTCATACCTTGATAGCTCGTTGCCAATATCTCCCATGCTGTCTTTGCCGATTTTGTGGTCATGATTTTCTGGAATATAACTTCATCCACTGCTTGTTGAATAAGATGCAATGCATGTGCATTCTTCTTTCTGTTTAACCGCAATTGGTCCTTTTGTGCATTTGTGAGAGCTTGTTCCGTTGCGTCATCTGCAGGTTCAGGATATCCAGTCTTAATGTAATCCCAAACATCTTGAGCTCGTAACAGAGTCTCCATCTTAATGGCCCACACATCTTAATGTAATCCTTTAGCATCAACAGTAACATGTATCCTATAATTAGCCATTTTGAAGATAAGATTTAGGTCTTTTCTTGATGAGGATATTTTTATGACTAGGGGAAACTAGTATTTTCTTTCAGAAAAAATATAATAGGTGTATCTAAGATTGCCACAATCAGTGGCAACCTTAGTCTCAAATTTGTGTCATCAGAAAAAATATAATAGATGCATTATCTTTCTGAGGATTTTAAGCATTTGGTGACTAGTAAAAACTATGATTTTATATAGTACTTCATGATGGTTTTGATCCATCATTTTCTACACTATTTTGGGAAGTTTTAAAGATAACTTGGGTTGTACAATTACTTTATATTGACATTGGACTATTGATACATATAAGAAACCTTGCTTAGTAGTCGTGGTATTAACATATTTGATAATGCATCGATTATCCTAAGTATTCTAAGACCATAAATGTCCAACTATAGAACTATCAAGAAGTATAAAGATTTTCTATTCTAAATAATTTATTTGGATTTTACAATCAGTATTAAAAAATAAAAGAAAACTATATTTCTATTTTTTTAATAAGTAGAACATTATTCTAGATATCATGATTTTATATATGGAGATACTAGATGACATAATTAAAGATATAGAAATATGATATAGTGGATTGAGTTTTATATTTTTTTATCCTACCAATAGTCTACTCAAGTGATACCTACAAAGTTTTGGATGGCTTATTCTATCATTGTTGCAATTGATTGTGGTGTTACTTGTAACATTCTATTTATTATTTTTTATTCACTTAAAAATTTATATTTTCTATTACATTTGATGATGTTTGTATTTTATTTATGTTCTTGTGACTTACCATATTTTAGTCGATAGTTAATAGTAGATATCAAGTCTATTTGGTACAAATTGAAGCCTACACTATGTAATTTCTCTTTTCTTAGGTAATTTTTCTAGTCAATTATCTATGAAGGGAGGACCCTTTAGTTACATTTTAGTCTTTGCTAGGGTGCAATATACCACTTAAGTTAAGGATTCATCCACCACATCATATTGTTTTGACAATAAGATTTACCCTTGATGCCAAATCTTTGATATCCACTCACATCAAACATTAGATACTAACCATGAGACTAAACACGTGGATTTTTTTGATTTATATGATATTTACATTACTAAACTTATTTTTCTTAATATGTAATGTGGCTTATACAAGGATTTTTTGGTAGTATTTTAAAAATTAATGCATAGACCACCATGACATCCTATACCAAAAATCAGAGAGGACACCCTTGTGACAAGTTGAGAAATGCTTAGAACAAAGATAAACAACTAAAACGAATGTATAAGCCACCACAAACACAAATACAATTGAGAAAACCTAGACCAATGATGTAAACCCTAATTCATGAATTCTTTGATTGGTTATAACCATAGGATTCACCAAAGCGCATAGGAGAACGAATTACTACAAAATCATGAGGGGTGCAATAGAACCTTGTTTACTTTGTTGTGACAATCAAAGTGCCACTCAATAGTCTTTTTGGTGACAGGGTTATATTAAGAGAATGAGTAAAAAATATTTAGAGGAAACAGTTCAATTATTTCAAAAAATAATTCTAATATAGAATTAGGTATATGATATCAAGTTATTGAAAATAGTGTGTATTTGGGTTTTGGATGAAAAAAAGAATTAAGCATTTAAATTTCAAGCAAAAATAACAATTATATATCTTGGTTTATGCTTTAATAATTAATTTTTTCATATCTAAACAATATTATTTAAATTATTCCTAACAAGAATTGTGTTTCCTCTCACCAAGAATGAACTCTCATTATCTTACATTATAAAAGTGTAAAAATAATAAAACTATAATTAATAGTGAGAATATCTAAAAGATAATTAATAATATGCTAAATATTTGTTAAACCATATATCCATCAAATTGGGATTGAAATATTAAGAATAAATCTACAACTAGATATTCCATCACATACATGACTATATTGACATAAATAATTCCTCATGTCCTCCAAATCCTTTGAAAAGCAAGGAAAATGCTCCAAAATTAATTTTGTGTCAACTAGTAAGGGTGTACTCACTAGTTTCCTAACATATATTCTAAAACTCTATAAAATAATTTCAAGACATTTCATCTAGTTTAGCCACATTTCCTATTGGTCATATCCTTGTGATTTCCATATCAATTGCATAACTATAAAATTAGTACCTAAGTCTTTCGTGCCAAACTTACTAGACAATTGAGTGTTAAGTTCTCAAATTAATGTCTTATTACCTCCAATGATTATCATATCATTGACATATAAAATAATAACTAGAATGTGACCACTTACCTAGTTGTAATACACATAGTAATCAACATTACTTCTAGGAAAAAATAATTCTAACAAATACTAGTCAAAATTTTGGTTCCACATACATAAGGATTTCCTTATTCCATAAAACAACCTTTTCAAATTATAAGCTAATTTATATATTTAAATTTCATCATGAATTATTTAGTTTTCTCAATGCATATTCACCTCTCCAGGTCTTCATGCAAGAATTTTTTTTCTGCTATCGATTTTCTCTATCTCAAAATCATATGCTACAACTATAAATAACATGCTTGGCTAGTAAATAAAATATCACTAAATTAAATTTCATCTAAGATGCCAAAAATAACCCTAAATTAGATTGAGTTACATTGGCACACCTAGAAAATGTTGATGCATCTCACATACTATTCCACTTTTTTTGTAAGCATCAATTTGCCTCTTTCTACCATATATCCTTTAGCATCAACAGTAACATGTATCCTAGAATTAGCCATTTTGAAGATAAGATTTAGGTCTTTTCTTGATGAGGATATTTTTATGACTAGGGGAAACTAGTATTTTCTTTCAGAAAAAATATAATAGGTGTATCTAAGATTTCCACAATCAGTGGCAACCTTAGTCTCAAATTTGTGTCATCAGAAAAAATATAATAGATGCATTATCTTTCTGAGGATTTTAAGCATTTGGTGACTAGTAAAAACTATGATTTTATATAGTACTTCATGATGGTTTTGATCCATCATTTTCTACACTATTTTGGGAAGTTTTAAAGATAACTTGGGTTGTACAATTACTTTATATTGACATTGGACTATTGATACATATAAGAAACCTTGCTTAGTAGTCGTGGTATTAACATATTTGATAATGCATCAATTATCCTAAGTATTCTAAGACCATAAATGTTCAACTATAGAACTATCAAGAAGTATAAAGATTTTCTATTCTAAATAATTTATTTGGATTTTACAATCAGTACTAAAAAATAAAAGAAAACTATATTTCTATTTTTTTAATAAGTAGAACATTATTCTAGATATCATGATTTTATATATGGAGATACTAGATGACATAATTAAAGATATAGAAATATGATATAGTGGATTGAGTTTTATATATTTTTATCCTACCAATAGTCTAGTCAAGTGATACCTACAAAGTTTTGGATGGCTTATTCTATCATTGTTGCAATTGATTGTGGTGTTACTTGTAACATTCTATTTATTATTTTTTATTCACTTAAAAATTTATATTTTCTATTACATTTGATGATGTTTGTATTTTATTTATGTTCTTGTGATTTACCATATTTTAGTCGATAGTTAATAGTAGATATCAAGTCTATTTGGTACAAATTGAAGCCTACACTATGTAATTTCTCTTTTCTTAGGTAATTTTTCTAGTCAATTATCTATGAAGGGAGGACCCTTTAGTTACATTTTAGTCTTTGCTAGGGTGCAATATACCACTTAAGTTAAGGATTCATCCACCACATCATATTGTTTTGACAATAAGATTTACCCTTGATGCCAAATCTTTGATATCCACTCACATCAAACATTAGATACTAACCATGAGACTAAACACGTGGATTGTTTTGATTTATATGATATTTACATTACTAAACTTATTTTTCTTAATATGTAATGTGGCTTATACAAGCATTTTTTGGTAGTATTTTAAAAATTAATGCATAGACCACCATGACATCCTATACCAAAAATCAGAGAGGACACCCTTGTGACAAGTTGAGAAATGCTTAGAACAAAGATAAACAACTAAAACGAATGTATAAGCCACCACAAACACAAATACAATTGAGAAAACCTAGACCAATGATGTAAACCCTAATTCATGAATTCTTTGATTGGTTATAACCATAGGATTCACCAAAGCGCATAGGAGAACGAATTACTACAAAATCATGAGGGGTGCAATAAAGCCTTGTTTACTTTGTTGTGACAATCAAAGTGCCACTCAATAGTCCAAAAATCTAATGTTTCATGCTAGAACAAAACATATTGGAGTCTATTACCATTGCATCAAGTACTTCATCCAATAATGGGTGATCCATCTTTAATATTGTGGGATAGATGAGTAGATAGCTTATCTTTTCACTAAGGTCTCATTGGAGATTATTATTATTATTTATTTATTTTATAGGGCTATTAGGATTAAGATAAGTCATGTGATTACTTAATGGTTATTGTTTACAAAAATATTGTTATGAATGTCAACTGTAACATGTAAAAGTGAATGTTTTGCATTGTGAGTCATCTCATATTAAACTTAACATTAAGAAGAAAATATGCCAACATATTTAATATCATAAATAGATAAACTAAAATAGTTAATATTACTAATTGTAAATTTGAACAAATAACTAAGAAAATTATATATGACTTTTGATGAATAATATCAAATTGAATTTCATTCCTTGATATAAGATGCCCCTAAAAATGTTAAATTGTTTAAGAAACCAAAAATCATATCATTCCAAAGACATGCTTTTAATTTTATCCATTAAGTAGTACTATCTAGTTAGTGAATGCTATTTGATTTATAATTACTTCTGCTTCCAAAGTAATTGCAATATTCCAGCCATAATAGATATTAGTTTCTAAAGAAGATTGAGCCACAAATAACAAAAACAATAGTTATCATTCTTAGTTCGGTAGCGCGAATGGCCACTTCTTCTATTTATTAACTTGGGAATGATAAATAAAGAATAGCTATGGCATGAACTTGCCCTAAATGAAATCGACTAGTGTTTTATCATTGCGGAAGGCCTTGGTCAATACACTACCTAGGATGGGAGGATTTGCTGCAAAGAGAGAATTGGCAGTAGCCTGAACTCCAAGATTCTGGCTGCTCAAAGCAGCGATGGCCACTGCATTTCAGTGCCCCACATTCTGCTGGAAATGTAGCAATGCCTTTGGAAACACAAACACGTCTCCTTTCTTTAACACCTTACTGTAAAACTTGTTTGTTGTATCGATGAACCCCATTAGTATTTCGACTTTACTTAAAACCAAAATTTATGTGGCTCTTGGATGAGTGTAGGGAGCATTAATTCCATCTATAGTGTAGTCTATGAAGACCAACAATATCCCCATAATGTTCAGCCCCACAATCTGGTTAACGTTCGCTACTATTACGTTAGAGCCTACAACAATTCTTGTATTCCCTGCTCATCCCAGGCCTCAGAAGAAGAAGTCCCCTGCTGAAACCATTTTGGAGTCCTTGCAAGAGAAGCCATTCACCAAAATTGTTCATATTCATATTCATATTTGCTTAGTATTTTTAAATGTACATAGAGAGCTAAAAGAGAGACACAAATTCCATGCATCAGACTCTACCTTGGCCTTGCTTGTCTGCAACTCAAAAATCTTGCAAGAAATCAGGATCTCTTCCCATGACATGGTCACTACAACAACACATAAATACACACAAGAAATTAATCTCAAGCACAAGCAGCCTACCATTTTTTCAAGATGATATGGATTGAGAGAGAGAAGTGAATGTGATTGAATTTCAAACAATGATTTAACATTATATAGTGGAGATTCTGAATGAGAAATTCAGAGTCATGTCGGCAATACCGCGTAAATCCTTTTAATATCAATTAAACATTGCCTGCATTAAGATTTATGAAAATCCATTAACCCATCCATCCAAAAGCTAAAAGTAATTAAGATAAAATCAAGATTCAAGTTGTCTGCCGTATTATTATGAAAATTATTTAAATTGGACTATTGAAAAGGGAAGTAAATCAAAATTTTACGAGTAAATTTTCACAGTGATAAGCTGTTGATAAAGTAGTCCACCCATGTTTCTTAATTTTATTAAGTTATAAATAAAAAACAATTGTCAATATTATTAGATTGGAAAAGGTCATTTATTATGGATAAAATTTAATTAAAATTCCCCAATTCAAGGTCAAAAGAGATTGAGGAGCTTTGCTAGGGTTTTTTGGTGTCTGCAGTCATCCTTGGCCCCTCTTGCATCATATTGCGCTTATAGCACAAGAATTGCCTCTTTCCCTATGTGTACAACCACATTTAGTGCAGTTTTTGTCTTTTAATATGCCTTCAACCGGCTCTAACCCAACAGTTCATGGTGGTGTTGGTGGTTCAACGACCTTGCTCAATGGCTCCCCCTCCGAACAAGTGTCCCCAGAATTTTTTTCCAAAAGTTTTTCATGAGGTATGCATTCTAACTCTCTTGCTGATGTGGCTTTACGTTTACCAGAGTTTGGTTCTGCTTGTCAATGGCTTGAAAGTCACACCCTTGTTGAGTATTTTTTTGGGAGGACTCCCCTTGAAAGTGTGCTTAAGGAATGGGTTAGAAAACCCTGGGTCCCTCATGGGGTCTGCCTTGATATGGTCCAAAACTTGACCAAGGGTTTTTTTCTGTTTTGCTTTTCGGAGGTTAGTCATGTACAAGCCATCTTAGGCCATGGTCCTTGGTATGTCCAGTCTTCCTTATTGGTTTCTAGGCATGGACCCGTGATTTTACTGTCTTAGATGAGACTAAACTCTAGGTCCCAGTTTGGATTGATCTTCTTGGTCTCCCTTTGCCTTGTGTGCCCTTTTTTAATCATATTGCGTCCTCATTGGGGAGGGTTATCTGCGTTGAGCCAGATAGTTTTTTTCAAGCCTGTCCCCAGGAAAGGGTTTGTGTGGAAGTGGACCTTTCCCATGACTTGAAAGACTCCATTGATATCCAAATAGGAGCTCTCTGACACACCCAAAAGGTCACTTATTTCAATCTGCCCAACACGTGTTATCGATGTCAGTCTGTAGGCCACAAGATTAAGGACTGCCCTTTGGCAGTGTGTCATACACCTTCTCTGCCACGAGATGTTGAGCAGCCTCGTTAGGTGAATTCTTCTGCTGGCAAGCAAGATACGACTTGGACTATGGTTACAAACTGCAAGAATAAGTCTTCTAGTTCTAGTTCGGCTTCTAAAGCTGCCTAACCGGCGAAAATTGTTTCAAAACCTTCCTCAAAGGGAATGACAGCTCTGACCAAGGCGGATAGCGGGCCTCTGCAACCTCGGCCTAAGACCATGCCTCAACTTGCTTCTATTATGATGGCACAATCGAGTGTTATGCTCCTGTGTCAAAAGCTCAAAGATGTTCTCGCATCCCTTCTCCTCCTAGGGAAGAAGGGGAATATGTTTAGGAGAAGTGGATAATTTCCTCTCCTTCTATTCAGATTGGTTCAGTGCCGCCAGAATTTTTGCAGAATCGTTTCTCTTCTCTGAACGAAGAGGGACTGGATTCTAATGATATGGACATGTTTCATCTATGAATTTCCTTTCATGGAATGTTCGGGGTCTAACATACCTCTCTAGAAAGTATACTGTTAGAGACACCTTGCATAAGTTTTCTAGTATTGAAGTGCTTTGCCTCCAAGAAGTTAAAATTCCTAGTTTTTTAATTGCATCGGCTTATTGCTCTATTTGGGCAGCCAGTTCCATGTTTTGCACTGCTCATGAACCTGGGCGTGGCAGAGCTGTCACTTTTTTGTCCCCACGGTGGCACTCTTGTGTGGTCAACCATGGGTCTGATCCCACTCATCGGCTCATCTGGATTCTTCTTAACATTGATAATCATTCTTTTGGGATTATTAATGTTTATGCCACTAATGATGTCATGGAACACTCTGTGCTTTGGAGATGGATTGCTGACTCATTGCCCATTGCTACCTGGCTTTTATGTGGGGATTTCAATATGGTTGAGATGGCGTATGACAAAGATGGAACCTTTCCTTTTAGATGGGCAGCTAGTGAAAGAGAGGCGTGGTTCTACATGCATAATAAATTGGGGCTTTTTGATCCCAATATCGGTTGTTGCCATTCTCATTCTCTCTGGTGCACCTGGTGTAATTATAGGGCTGGTTCTGACATAATTTTTAAATGCCTAGATCATGCCATGATCTCAGCTCAATATTTTTTCTCTTTTAATAGCTCTTCCCTTCCAGTTAAGCCATTAGTGGATGTGACTTTGTTAGACCATTTCCCAATTTTATTTTGCATTGAATGGGAGTTGCGACAGCTTCACACTTGTAAGACTCAATTCTTTCTTAACACGTCTTTACTCTACCACAAGCCTACCCTGGCCCACATTCGAAAAGTTTGGAATTTGGAATGTAGGCCAGCCCATCATATAGGTTGGATTACTTGGTGGAATGATGCTATCACTCACACTGCTATATTTTTGTGCATTTATGGGCGCTAGCTGGCCATTTTTTGTTGGCAGTCTTATGAGGCTACCACTTCCGACTTGCGCTCAGCTACTGAGGCTTTAGCAGCCAGCGCCTTTTCCCCATCATTGCAAGTTAGAGTAGCATAATTAAGGCACAAAAAGAAAATTCCTAACAGTTATGCCACCAGAGGTGGGAAACTCAAGGCATGTCTTCACTAGCTTAAAATTGGTGATCATGCCTCCAAAGAGTTTTTTTCTGGCCTTGCATGCCAGACACTCTTCCGCGAGCATTAAAAAAATTAAAGATGGCATACAGGTGCTTTCAGAGTTTCCTAACATTCTCCAGGCTTTTGTGTGTCACTATGAGAAAGTGTTTACTGCTCAAGACCCCACGCTAGAGTGACAACAAGCCCTCCAGGACTGCCTCACTGTTGTGCCACATAGGCTTTCTTTAGCCCATAAAAATTACTGCGATCAATTGTTAACAATTGATGATCTAAAAGAAGCGGTGCACTCCATGGCTAATGATAAAGCCCTAGGGATTGACAGATTTCCTTGTGAATTTTACAAGGCCCTTTGGGATTGTGTTGGCCCAGATTTACATCATGTCTATTTAGAAGCATTCCATGCTAACTCTCTAGGGGAGGTAATAAACAAAGGCAATATTAAATTCATACCTAAATCTGGTGATCACGAAGACATTTGTAACTAGCGGCCTATCATGCTTCTCAATGTCTCCTACAAAATCATTGCCAAAGCTCTTGCCTTAAAAATTTTCCATCTTTTACCTCATATTGTGTGCCCAGAACAAACTAGTTTCATCAAGTCTAGGTTTATTTTAGATAACATTATTGCTATTTGGGAAGGCATGGAATGGGCTCGACGCTCCAATAAAAAAGCCATGTTTATCGAGCTTGATTTTTTCAAAGCCTATGATCACATTGAATGGACGTTTATCCTTGCTATGCTGCAAGCCTTGGGTTTTGGGGCCCAATTTTATTTAGTCTGTTCAGATTCTCTTTGCGGATGCTTTAGCCTGCATTACCATCAATGACCGCCAATCCTCTGCCTTTGGCCTCTTTCATTCCATTTGGTAGGGTTTCTCGCTTGCTCCTTCTCTGTATGTGCTTGCTACTGAAGGCTTTGGTTATCTTTTGGCCAATATGGTTTCCCAACAGTGTGTTAAAGGCATCTCATTGCTGAACTCTCAAGCTCAGGTTGTCAATGGTCATTTTACTGATGACTCTTTCCTCACTCTCTTGGAGGACGAGGAGAACATTCAAACGGTGCTTGACTGCCTTAATATTTTTTGTCTCACCTCTGGCTCTACCATTCAGTGGCACAAAACTCTTTGTTAGAGACAATCAGTCTTTCCTTGCCCTTCTTGGCTTCAACAGTATGGTTGGAAGTGGATTGGGATACAAGAAATATTTTGATTCTTAGGAATTCCTTTGGATTTTCAGGCATCCCTTGCTGAGCTATGGCAAGTTGTGCTTTCTTGGGTTGAGCAAAAGCTAGCTTACTCGATCACCAAGCCCCTATCTCTGGCAGGGAAATTTCAAGTCTACTCAAAAGTTTTGGCCGCCACCCATGTTTATTATTCCTCTTGTTGGGTGCCTTCTAAGGCTGCCTATAGCAAACTTGAGAAGCTACTCTGAGACTTTCTTTCGGCCTCTTCTGATTCCCATAGAGGGTTTCATCGTGTTGCTTGGGAATTCTACTATATCTTGAGAGATTCTAGAGGTTTGGGATTGCTCTCTACCTAGAGGCAAGGGACTACCTTGTGTGTTAAATGGATTATCCGTGCCCTTACTGGGGATGAGGCCCAGAAAATTATTCTCTACCATTGTATTCAATCTGGTTTTCCTTTACACAGACCTTCCTGGAAGGCGATTGGTTTTTAGACCCTTCTAGTCATGAAGGAACCAGTCCAGATTGTTGGGACTTTTGTGGCAAAAAGAATTTGGCATGCCTGGGAAGCTGTCAAACCCTGGCTTCAGTGGGCTGGCTCTGGTTTTCGTGATGGGTTGTCACTTAACCAATAAAACATCTAGTGGTCACCTTTTTTTTCCCACAATGATCAACCTTTGGCTAAAGTGTCTTGGCTTAAAGCTCTTAGATTTCACAAGAAGGGTATTCAGACCCTCCAACAATTTTTTCATCAACCCACCATGCACATAATGCATTGGGATGAGTTTCATGCCATGTACAGGCTTCAGAACCAAGACCATACTATTTTTGATGGTTTGGTGAGTGCTATTCTAGTTGAGATGCATCATAAAAATGGTATTTATGGGTGTAAACCTTGGTGGAAGGACAAGAAGTGGTACCCAGATACTCCTTTTAGGAGCTACAAGCCCATGCTTGGTTATAGGTGGCTTTCATCCCATTTTCCTATGATCTAGAGTTTGAACCAAAGGTGGCTTCTCTAATCTCCCACTCTTATTTGGCGTAAAAGATTCACTGCCACTTGGTTTGCAAGTGTTGAGCCGAAGTTATCCCATTTTTCCTAGTGTCTTCTTTTCCAAGGCTTTCCTGTGGGCTCTCAGTTTGTCCACTCGGGGTTCCATGACCCTCGGTGCCCTTTTTGTGGGTAGGTTGAGACTTTTAAACATCTTTTTTGGTTTTGTCCCAGAGCTCAGTAGTATTGGACTTGGATTCATGACTTCTTTCGGCCATTTAGGATGGAGCTGTTCTCCTGGCATATGATTATGTTGGGTGATTCACCCATATTCTTGGATAAGTATATCTAGCTTTGGCACACTTTCAGGTTGGAAATCTTCTTCAATATTTGGAAAGACGGAAATTCCTGCATATTTTCTCATTCTCAATTGGATTGTCAGGTTTCTTCGTATACAAAATCTATAATTTGTTCTAATGTGTTATTATAGATTCAGGTGCAAGCCAACAAAGTGGCTCTTGAAGTTGCTCACCTGTAGGTGCTCCTAGACCATTGGGGCAATGCCCCATGCATTGTTTCTCGGGTTCCTGCCCCACCCTCTTCTTCCCACAGCCGATCACCTTCTTGGGACCGCTAGTGGCATGATTTTGTGTGTCCCCGCTCTCAGCCTCCTCTCCGGTGGGATTCTCGCCCTCCTCAGTGGACTTGTTCTCCTCCACCGTGGGTTGGCTAGGGGTGGCCCTCTGGCAGAGTGTCGAGGAGTAGTGGTGGCAGCTCTGGGTGGCCCTCTGATGATACTCCTGCTTCTAGTTCTGGTTGGCTAGACTTTGGTAAAAGTTTCTCGTGGTTGGCTCTTGCAATCTTGCCTCGTTGTGAGGATGAAGATAAAGATAAAGATCAAGATACTAATGATGGTTGGGGTCCTCCTCCTGATGTCACTCCTGACCCCATTGATGTATGGGGGAAGAAGGATGACATAGACCCTCCTGGCTCTGCTAGCACTGCTCTAGCCACCTGATGGCCTTTTTCTTATTATGTTTGTTAAAAAATTGATCATTTAGTTTTTCTAGGCGTGGCCCATATGACTTCGGGGGTGTGCCTTTTTACAACCCACTTTTTTTTGTGAATATGTACTTTTATATTATTTATTAATATAGATAGCTTCCTATTCATTTAAAAAAAAAATTCCCCAATTTGTCATTTTTTGTTCATGTACATTGAACATTATTAATGTAGATTAAGGAAATTTCTTGAGAAAAATAAAACAACTGAGGCAAAGAAAATGAGGCTCAATATTAATTTATCTAAACTTGATGATTCAGATTGTAGACAACCTAACAAAAAATAATAAAGCAATAAATAGTTTCCTATATCATAAATAATAAAAATTCGGCTATTTTCTTCTTTGTTTATGGTGGTTTGCTGGTTTGTTGATAATTTTTTAATACATAACTATAGGAATTCTAAAAAATACAAGTAGAAGTAATTTTGAAGGAAATCTCTTTTGAAAAAGTGTGAAGCAAATCAAAGTTGCCAATAGAAGATCATGCTTCATCAAACCATATTTAATATAAAAAATTCTGCAACCAATCAAAGAGATGAATTCAACAAAAATATTTAAGATAGAAACTTCTCACCTCCTCCATTCTTTTTCCGACAGTCTAGAACTCTCCAACATTTATCAAATGGAAAATATGGAACGAATTTTCAACTACCTCCACCACCTATCATTATGATAGAAGTGTGTGGAAGCGTAATACATGTATAGATGTATATACCTAGAGTTTGTTTTAAATAACAGTCAGCAATTTGGGTGTATGCGTATGTGTGAAATCCTTTGTCTTGTGTGTTGTGTTGTGCTCTGTTTTTCTATTTTTAGCAGATTGTTATTATTGCTGATAATAGTTGATGATAGTGTAAAAGGATTTCTCATCGGATCTTATCCCAACAACTGGTATCAAAGCCAGGTTATAAGAGCTAAAGTTTATCAAGCCAAGAAGTTAGCACAGGACATAAAGAGAAAAGCCTCCATAGTCATTGCTAAAGTATAGTATGCAGAACAAATTAGATTGTTGAAGCTAAGAATTGTTGGGCTCATCAAAGGAATTTACAAAAATCAGAGCCATTCATGGAGACAATAGTAGTGAGTGATATGGAAAAGTTAAATGGGGCTAATTTTTCCCTGTGGAAATCACAAATGGAAGATATACTGATTCTGAAGGATCAGTATTTTCCAATAGAGGGAATAGAAAAGAAACCCACAATGATGGTAGATGAAGATTGGAACAAGATGGATAGAAAGTCCATTCCAACCATCCATCAATATCTGGCTAAGAATGAGTATTTTAATGTTGTTGGAGAGAAGATAGTAGCAGAACTATGGAAAAAGCTTCATGATCTATATGAGGACACGGCTTCAAATAAGGTTTTCTTGATGAAGAAATTATACAATCTCAAGATGAAGGAGGGTGCTTCAGTAGCAGAGCACTTGAATGCGTTTAATATTATCACCAACCAACTTGCCTC
>VDFB02166192.1:0-20356 GCA_007258455.2 Sequoia sempervirens | reverse complement strand
TCTATGAGAGCACTTGCATCTATAACTTCTAATAAAAATTCCCCTTCCCTTTGATGGATGTTCCAAAGCTCCCATTTTCGCACAGGTAGGGAGGACACATGCAAAGGATGTCTAGTTTGGCTTTACACCTCTAGTTGCATTCACTTGAATGTTTCTAAACTCTTTAGAAAATCTATTATGTGCATATTATGTAGTTATTTTATTCCATACATCTTGCACCTGCAAAAAAAAAAACAACAAATTAGAGCCCATGACTCATTTTGACCTTGTAGATTGTTCACCAATGTTATCTTTGGCATATTTTTTACCACCTATAGTGAAGAGAACATTGAAGATAAGACATTTGTACCTTGGTTGTACAACATGTGAAGAGTTGTTGTTGAAATATCTGAATCTAGTATTATGATGAAGGCATGTAGGACACATTGGTTTCACATCTGAGTCTTTTAAAACTTTTCATTATTCTTCATATTTCTCCATCTTATTCACAGGTTTTGGAACATGAATCTTATAATTCCTAGCAATCTGAGAGGATTGCTCCATTACACCAAAAGGAAAGTGATCTCTTATAAAAGCTTTTCAAAATTCTTCATATCTCCCCATCTTATTCACAAGTTTTGGAACATGAATCTTATAATTCATAACAATCTAAGAGGATTACTCTATTACACAAATCTTATAATATTTAATACATTCTCATGCATCATAGTATATCGTAAGTAATAGATCTCTGATTGTTGTATTTTTCTTTCTATCCGAAAACAACTTCAAATGTTGAAGGACTCTCAACTTAAGTGATCATTTGTGATTTATTAGTAAAATATTGTTTAGAATGAACAAAAATATAATTTTTTTAAAGGAGTAAAAAGAGAAAATAAAAAAGATTACTTCATTCTTGTTTTGCGAGTTATTAAATAATCATTTGTGATTTACTAATAAAATATTATTTAGAATAAAAAAAATCTAATTCTTTTAAAGCAACAAAATAGAAGATAAGAAAAGATTATTTTATACTTTGTGAGTTATTAATTCTTAAAAAAAAAAAACACACAAGATAAGAAAGTATTCAATGATTTTACCATTTCCATTGCTATTGTATTTTTTGAGATAAATTCTATATGCTAAAATATTGTCATTTTATTTTCAAGAATAAGATAAATTTGCTCCAAGATATAGATGATTTTAGCAATTTTTTTAAAAGAGTGACCCACAACAATGAAAACAATAAATCAAGAAAAGTAAAAATTTGTGAAGCAAGAAACCAAGCAATAGATAATCTCTTAAAGAGTGGATGCATATGCAATAATAAATTATTATAACAATACCAAGAATAGAATGAGGAAAATCAAAACTAAACAAAAATTAATGTAAAATATTGATCTACAATACAAAGCTCTAGTCTTCATATGAGATCGATACCCATCTCAAACACCTATTATTTAACTTGTAATATAATATGCAATATCATGTTGTTTTAAAAAATAATCTAATCTCATAAACACCACCACACATCCACATTTATTTTAAATATGGAAAAGAAGAACAATAACATGTTAGGTTATAAAATTTCTCATCCATGGTGGATTTAT
Source organism: Sequoia sempervirens (assembly GCA_007258455.2). Taxonomy (NCBI): domain Eukaryota; kingdom Viridiplantae; phylum Streptophyta; class Pinopsida; order Cupressales; family Cupressaceae; genus Sequoia; species Sequoia sempervirens. The sequence continues at coordinate 18,767 of VDFB02166192.1, read as the reverse complement.
AATAAAATTGTGATGGAGTAACCTTTTTCAACTTTCTCCATATTAAAAACTATCTAAAGCCTCCAATATCTAGAAATAAGCTTGAGAAATACTACCAATGATTTTAAAACTATTATAGAAATGTCAAAATTATCAATATACATGAATGATTTACATTTCAAATCCAATTATCTTATTGAGGCCAACATGCAATAAAATATCCCTTTTTATCTTTCACCTTCCTCAATGGGACATAGTTTTAAAAAAAAAATGAACTAGTCAACTTGTAGCTCTCAAGTTTGACCTTCCAAAGTAACTTAAAATATTAAGTACAAGAGAATCATTTCATCTAAACTTCATAAAAAAATCAAATTAGTCCAAACAATAATATAGATTAACTACTCCCTTATAAAATTTTAAAACATAAACATTAAAAATATCATGAATTAATAATTTAATAGTCAAATAATTTGAAATTAGAAATTTCAATTCATAAATCTTAAAATGTATATTTCATTTCACTTAGAACTCACATAATTAAGTACAAAATTTACAAAATATTGAAAATATTATATACAATAGTGCAGATACAATTAGTTTCTTAGAGCAAATGGTAAGTCTAACTAAAGAATTTCTATTGGTGAACTCTAAATCTAAATCATAAAATTAAGAGAAAATTTTCTTCTAGCATAAGATTTGTTTCCTCTCCTTTGAAAGCCATGTAAATATTTTAGTACCTAACTCATGTCTACTAGGAGTCTCTATGAGAGGTTCGATTTCATCATGAATTTCAAAAGTAACTGGCCCAAAATAACTCACTTCTCTTTGTCTATCACCTACAATTATAATCTCTAGATATTGTATTGATCCTCGTCTATTTAAATAATTTGGTGCTCTCTATCCTTCAACTTGACTTGTAAAATCTAAATAACTCATCGATCTTTGTCCCACAACTTGATTTGTAGTCTTAGGATATTGTATTGCTCCATATGTATCAACTTGACTTGTAAAACTTGGATAAGTTGATACTCTAGATAATCCTTGTCTCTCATTTTGACTTGTGAAACCCTGCACCATTCTTTGTTTAGGAAAAGCACTTGTATCATGTGAAAAAACACCTTGACCAAACCAAGATGGAGTAGAAATTGATAAAGCTAAAGAAGAAGAAGACATTGCTAAAATTGAAGAAGATATAGGTAAGTTAATTGTCGTCTCAATGCATCCACCCTGTAAAAAAAAGAGAAAATGCTAGAACTCTCTAAAAGAGGAACATACTTGTAATTGATCAATGGTGTTCTAGGGGCTATAAACTGGAAAGGAAATGGAGTTATATAATGTGGTTGCGATCATTGAGGAGCAACAATTAAGTTAGGATTAGTGTTTTATCCAAAAAAATTCAATTGTTGTTGTTTTTGTTGTTGTTGTGGAAATTGGGTTCACTTCAATTGTTGCTCTTGATAATTTGGCTCTCCCATCAGGGGCAACTATGGATAATAATAACCATAATCATCCCTAGTTCTGCTAGACAAAAGCCCATAATCTGTGACGAGAGTGTTAACCCAAGACATAGAAAATCGCACACCAAACAAAGGATTTTACTTTACTCAGGAATATGAACTGCTTACATGCAAAGGATCTCAAATCCTTGAGTTCTGCAATACATGCTAGTTATAGAGATTACAGAAATTCCCCTTTTCCTAGTGTCCACTTTTTTTCCCAAAAAGCCATCAAAAATTAGAAAACCCCACCCATAAATAGCTCTTTTTTCATTTTGGAGCCAAAAAAAAATTCAAATTATGAGCTTTGGTGGTTTGGAGGAAAAAATTACAAATTCAAATTCAAATTCTAAAACCTTATTCGAAAATTAGCACATTTTTGAAAGTGCACTAACTTCTCGAGAGTCATGGCAGTCAAGAGCTCTATTTTTCCAGTGACTTTGAACTATTGGAAAAGGTCTTGAGAGTTAAGAACATGTTTAGAGTGACTATGCCAATTTTAATGGCATTATCCAGGGCAAACTAATACCTCAAATCTAATCTAGAAGGTTTTCAGGTGCAATTTTAGGAAACTAAAACTGTAATATCTTTCATACCGGGAATGCTCTTAGCCTGATTCTTTCACCAACATTCTTATTTTTCTATTCAAAATCCTCCCATATAATTTTTGTCCCTAAATACCTTCAAATTCCTAATACACTTCACTACAAAATGGCAGGTTCCGACCAAAAAGTGATAGAAATGGAAATAAAATTGGGAATTACATTAGGCAATGAGAATTCAATGCTACTAAAAACATCTACAAGGATAAATTAAAGTAAATATATTTTGGGTTGCTTTGCAGGTTGCACCCTTATGCCCTTTGGTTCTCTGCATCGATACAGCCTCCTATGAGCACCCTCTCAGGAGTTCCTTGGGTCTCCTTTAGGCTAGTCATTTGACCCTTGCAGTTACACTCACTAGTACATCTTAGGCATTTTGTTCTACCTAGGTAGAGAGAACATTAGGTTTAGACATCTCCTGCCAGTTTAGCTTTGTAGCAGAGGGAGTTGTTATCAGTGTTTGGAATGCAAATGACTACGTTGGAGGCATGTGGGGCATATTGGTTTCGCATCTAAGTCCTTTAGAGCTTTTCGCAACTCTTCGTATCTTTCCATCTAATTCACAGGGTTTGGAACACAAATCTTATGATTCCCAACGATCTTAGTGGATTGCTCTATTTTAGCAGAAGGAAAGTGATCTCTTATAATCTCTAATATATTCTCATCCATCATAGCATATGATAAGTAGTAGATCTCTGATTGATTGATTTTTCACTCTACCAGAATCCAACTCCAAAAGTTGAAGAATTCTCAACTTAAGTAATAATTTGTGACTTATTCTGAAAACAACTCCAAAAAGTTGAAAGAATTCTCAACTTAAGTAATCATTTATGATTTATTAATAAAATATTATTTAGAATGAACAAAAATCTAATTGTTTTAAAGCAATAAAAAAAGATAAAGAAAAGATTACTTTATACTGACTTTGTGAGTTATTAAGTAATCATTTGTGATTTATTAATGAAATATTGTTTGGAATTAACAAAAATCTAATTGTTTTCAAGCAATAAAAGAGAAGATAAGAAAATATTACTTTATACTTGCTTTGTGAATTATTAATTGCTTTAAAAATAAAACAAAAAACACAAGATAAGGAAGAATCCAATGATTTTACTATTTTTATTGTTATTTTATTTTCAAAGTAGAAATTTTCTACGGATAAATTCTCATGCTGAAATATTTCCATTTTGTTTAAAGAAGCCAAGATAGAATTTGTAGTTTTAAAGAAAAAAGAAAAGATTAATTTACGAGAATCAACTTTTTACGATGAATTTATACATAGTTGCAACCCTAGTTTCTTGGTAATCTTAAAAGAAAAAAGAATTAATTGAGAATCAACTTTGATAGTTCAGCAAATAAGATTACAAATAAAAGGTTATAGATTTTCCTTTTCATTCATATCTTTAGTTTCAAATTACTATGAAAAATATAATTTGAGAAAATTGAAGAGACCCAACACTAACTAAATGGTTGTGTGATATATTCTAAAATAAATCAAAAATCATTTCAAACTCTTCTCCTCTCACATATAACTCTCACCAAAAAAAATAGCTTTCCATTTTTATATTCATCTATAAATCAAATAATTGATCTAAAAAGTACATTAGAATTGAAAAGTTTATTATATGGCTCCCTAAGAAATTTAAACATGGCTTCTTTAAGGCACATTTAGGTGAATACTAAGAGTTCTATAAAATGACTACTCAAACTTCCTTTCCACCACACCTCATCGATCCATCCATTTAGCCAGCCTTTTCAACCTCTTAATAGTATAGGCATATTTGCATCTTTAGTTTCTTGGGTAATCTTGAAAATAAAAGAATCAATTGAGAATCAATTTTGAAAGTTAAACAAATAATCTATTTCAAAGAAAGTGTTATATATTTCTCTTTCGATCCATATCTTTGATTTCAAATTATCATGAGAAATATAATTTTGAGAAAATTGAAGAGAATCAAGGCTAACTAAATGATTTTGTTATCTATTCTAAAATAAGCCAATCTATACAACAAGGACCTAAGTCCACATATTTAAGTAAATATTTCTTCCATATTTTTGTGGTTTAGAAAAAATCTAAAAGAAATTCTTAATGACAATAAATTCAAGATATATTCAATAAATTCCATCTACTATACAAAATACTTCAAATTGTCAAATAAAAAATAAATGTTGATCATATTTCCTTCGAATAATTTTAATTTTTTTGACAAAGATAGTTGAAAATACTTTAGATTAAACTAATGAAGAATAAAATCAATGTAAATATTTTTAAAGATGAACACTTTAAGATAAAAATTATAAAAATACTTATGATACTCAACTCATTTTCGTTTGATTTTTATGAACAATATAAAACTAGGTGTAAGGGTGAATCACACCCATCCCTATCACTTTTAGTGATAATTGTTCTAGAATGAATTTGACACTTTGTCCTCAATGTAATGGTATAGTGTGCAAGTAGCATATATTTTACCTCAAGCTAAACCCAAATTCTCATTGACCAAAAATTTTAGATTTGATCTTCAATTTTCCTATTTATTCTCCCAAGTCAATCTTACACTTGCAGCCCTAAACATGGAAAAAAGTACACATGATTTTGAACTCCAAGTTATTAAATCAATTTTAATCTAGAGCCCAATTTGACTTACCTCTAACTAGTCAATATCAACTAAATTAATGTTGAAAAATATAGGTTATTTCCACCATTACTCTTATGAATCAAGTTTTTGGTTTCTAGATCTAACAAAATTTAAATACCATAATGGCTTGTATTAACCACTTTTAAAGAAAAAAATAATAAGATAAAATAATAGAATAAGGTTAAATATAGTTTTCTATAAATAAGAGACGCAATATATGGGAAGAAAATTCTTTTGAGTAAATAACCTACCCTACAAACTTCATGAAATCATTGTACTTTTTAACATTTATAATAATCTACAATACAACTCTACTCTTAATATAAGATCAACACTGATCTCAAACACCTATTCTTTAACTTGTAGCATAATATGCAACATCTTGGTGTTCTTAAAAATAATTTAATTTCATAAACACCACTAAATATCCATATCTATTTGAAATATGAAAAAGAAGAAAAATAATAGGTTATACCATCTCTCATCCATGGTGGATTTCTAGTAGAATTGTGATGGATTAATCTTGCTCAACTTTCTCCATTTTAAAAAACTATCACAAGCCTCTAATTTAGAGCAAATGAGCTTGAGTAATACCACCAATGATATTCAAAACCTTTATAAAAACCATGTTCCATGCATCAAAATGTGCATTGTGCATGAGGGGTTTACATGTAAAAATCTAATTACCTTATTGAGGCCAAAATGCAATAAAATATCCCTTTTGATTTTTCCTCAATGGGGCATAGTTTCACAAAAAGTATACTACTCAACTAGTAGCTCTCAAGCTTGACCTTCAAAAGTAACTTCATATTCAATGCATAATTATACGAATATTTCTAAGTCAATAGAGAGTAAATAAATAATTACCTACATTTCCACTCTTCCATGGGCATCCCATTTTTCCAACTCCATGAATATTGAAGATAGGTACACAATTAACCATTTATTAAAAATTAAGTTACAAAAAGATATATAGGACTTGTAAAGTCAATAACACATTGAATCCTAACACTTAAGAATAATGAAAAAATACAATTTGATGTTGTAGACACCTAAAATTGATCATTCAAATTTTATCAATTTATCCCAATTTATCCCATTTCTGACATATATATTAATTAAATAATATTCTAGAATTATTAAATTAATATTCTCAAGGATCTTTTGAGTTCATCTTTGCATCATTACACATTGAATATTTATTTTATGGTTTTTGTTAAAGTAATAGATTAATTTGTTATACTTGAAATGTTGAGAGTTTTATATGGTTCAAAGATTGTTATGGAGAATTGAGGATGATTCTTAGTGTAAGATATTATTGTGAGGCAATAATATTAAGTCTCCATTAATTTTTTTCTAGATTGTTATTTAGAGAGCATTTGTAGGATCTTTTGACTCTAACACCAATTATTTAAGGCACCACTCTAATAAAATAAGCTATTTATAAGTCCAAGACCATTTCAAATAAAGAAATTATGCGTTTAATGTATCTCTAATTTATTCTTGAATTGTATGTATGTTCTTAAATCCATTAGTAGATAATTCTCTGAGAACTCAGCCAATCATGATAGACCTTTATACATTCTTGGTATATTTTGTGAGAACATCTTTGTTATGTCAATATCCTAATTTATGTAAAATTAAACCCATTGATACTATAAAGGTCTACCCCCTAGGTCTTGTAGAACCTAAAGTGTAGAGGAGTAAAATTATGAAATTATCAAATGTTCATTGACCACTGAATTGACATCTCCAACCGTGGAAGATATGGCTTATCTTTAGAAGGTATTAGATAATTAGTTGAAAAAAGAACCAACAATATGGTTATTCTTTGGAGTTTTACACAGGAAGACCAAGGAGCCTCCACCTGGATATGGATGTGATTTCATGATAGACTTAAGAGGAGATTTTTCTTGGAGTGATTCATTATGACTTGGTTATCCTAGAGAAGCATTAGATCATTCTCACTCTTTCCCAACTTGGTGGTTTGTCATCCGATGAGTATTTTTCCCATTCTTTATAAATTGGATGTGTTATGTGTTATGCTTTGTCTTCTCATGGTTATGGACCTTGAGATTTGAATTGTTAGTTCTAGAGGATCCATTTTGAGGGATATTTGGCATGGTTGTCTCCTTATGTATATGAATTTATTTATATTATCATCCATTGATGAGGAGTTTTAGAAGATGTTTATTGAGTTGATTTCTTGGTTTCTGGAATGGATATATTGAATCTAATCTTCCTTGGTTAGAGAGGCTTGCGTCTATATTGATATTACATGATACATATGTTGCATTTGATCTATGAGATTAAGTGGTTAGGTTTTGTTGATGATTTTAATTTGGGGTTGTAAGGAGATCATACTTGACACACTATAGCACTTTGAGGTATTGGTAGAAGGACATGACATGATTTACAGGATTTCTCTCTTTATTTTATGGCTACTTCTTGGAGGTTCATGTTCATATGATTTTGGAAATTTATTTTGACATGTTGTGAGAAAGCAAGTAGCTACGTGTATTGCATGTGTTGATCATTGTGATTGTTCATACATTACTATATTATTTTGATAATTTTCCACACCTTGATATAATTTTTGGTTGGTAGACTTGATATGCCTTATTCTATTTTTGGATTTGACATTACCTAGATAGCAGGAGTTCTTAGATATGTATGTTTTCATTGTTAGGTTTGATATAGGGAGCTTGGTTATGGTTTATGGGTTGAATATGTTGGCATGAGTTTACTAATGATATTGATACCTAGGAGGTATGGATGGTTGGACATATCAAAATGTGTCATGGATGATATTTTTGATCATGTGGGTTTTTACCTTTGATGACAGCTTGGAACCTTTGTTATCACTTGGATTGGATGCTTGTGTTCTTTGGATTATTTCATCTTCACTATGGCTTGTTCATTTTCTTCCATTGGTACATGTTGGAGAATGAAAGGAGTTCTTTCTTGAGATGGTGATCACTTTGGCTTTATTATAAGTATCTTGATGGAGAATAAGATCATGCTAGAGATTCATGAGGTTTCAAGTATGGTTATGATGTATTTGAATTTATTGACCCTTATTAAATTCATACAACTAGCAATCGCACCTTGGTGTGTAATGGGTACACTGAAGAGGTGTGGAAGGTGAATTAAGAAAAAAATGGCCTATTCGTTACATATATTAGTGTATTACATGAGATATCGATAGGTCATTTAGTAAATGATGTTGTTTGTGCAACAAAGGTGTCAATGAAGATATGATAGCTTCAAATCAACTATGCATCCACTTATAGCGATCCAAACACAATTGAAACAAAACCTCTAAATCAAGAAGATAATCAAGGTCCATTACCAACATGCCATAATATCACAATGTGGATTAATAATTTTTTTTATGCAAACTTCAAAGAAAAAGTAATTTGCAATTGTAAAGCCAAATCTCATAATTATTTTAGCATTCTACCCATGTGTGTAAAAATGGGAGCTTTGAAACATGTATGGTCATTTATCAGCATTCTACCTACATATGCAAAAATGGGAGCTTTGGTACAGAGTATAGAAATTTATCGAAGAATAAAGTATAAATTTTTGACATATTTACTCGTTCCCCATTTCCTACTTTTTTCCAATTGCCTTTTTGCATGTTTCCCTTGTGTTATGCATCACATGCTAAGCATATATGTAAATATATCTAAAAAGGAGTGTGTAAAAGGAGAAATAGAGAGTTAATTGAAGAAGAAATTACAGAGAGGACAGTGAACCCAGAAAAAGGTGTTTCTCCTCAACTTAGTGAATCTAGTAATCTTAAGGAAGAAACAAACAGTGTAGTGGGAGAGGCATGGGTTAAGATAACTAATTTAAATTTTATGGATTGAATGACCTTTTTCACATCCATTGCCCCTTTCATGACTTTTAATATTCAAACCAAGATCTCATTGGAATGTGCATAACAAATCGTAGGGTTAAAAATAATAAACTTATTAAGTTAATAAATAATTAATTAAAAAATTAAAGCTACTTTTTAAGTTACGAAAATTTAAATATTAATTTAAATATAATATAATATACAAATAATATACTATGATATAAAAAATATAATATAAATATTATAATAATATAATAAAAATATAATATAATAACAATAATATAATAATACAAATAATATTATAATATAACATAATAACATTACTATACTAATAATCAAAAAACAATAGTAGAATAATACTATAAATATAATAATTTAATGTTATTAGTGCTTGCAGTAGGCATAGTTCTATTGCAATCAGTTCTTCAACTCCCTTTATTAATTAATTATTAATAAATTAGTTTTGAACCAATTAAAAAGTAGAATTTTATGTTCATATATATATATATATATATATATATATATATATATATATATATATATTTAAGTGAACATTTAAATACTTAACTTTAAAAATTGTAAAAATTATTTCTCTTCAACATAATTGGCTAAGAAGTTTGGGGTGTTATGACCAAATTTTTAGGGAAGACAAAGTAAACTATTTTTTTAACATTATTTTAAGCATGTTTTTTTCATTTTTAGCTTTATTAAGTCATTCATTAAATCTTTGTAAAATAAATCTTACTTATTTTCACATTTTTTTTAAGAATTATTTTTTAATATATGTAATTATTATTATTTTATTAAATAAAATATCACAAAAATTAATTAGCTATTTTAGAAAGATTTGGATTCACACTATTAAAATAATAATAAAATAAAACTTAAATTAAAGCACATCCATAAATTAGCATATAAAATAAATTTTCTAGGGATTTGATTTTACACAATACAAAATAGAAATTTAAATTAAATCTCAAACTATTTGATATTGCCATTTTTTTATTTTCCAAATTTTATTAACTTCAAAACATACATAAATACAAATAAGAATGAAAATAAAATAATTATAATTATTAATTAAATTCTAATTTTAATTTATTATTATTAATTATTATAATTCTAAAAGTATTATAATTAGGATTAGGATTATAATTAAGAATAAGGTAAAAATTATGGTTAGAATAGCTTGTTGGGTAGTGGAGTTGGCTTGGTACATGGATTTGATCCCCATAAATCTCAGGTTCAACTTATTAAGTTAATAAATAATTAATTAAAAAAATAAAAGTACTTTTTTATTATGAAAATTAATTTATTAATAAAATATTTACCAAGAATATTAAATTAATATATTAATTGAAAAATAAACTTAAAATATTACAACAATATTAAATTAATTGAAAATAAACTTATTAAAAAATAAATATTGTAAATTGAACATAAAGTTTTAAATAAATTAAATTAAAAAATAAAATCATACTTTAAATAAAATATTTTAAGTAAAATCAAAGTTAAAATAAAGTGAAGGTAAAAATCAATTCATAATCAATAAATATTAAAATAAAATTTAAAAAATCTAATTATTTTTAAAATAGTTTTAATTATTTTTCTATTTTTCTATTTTTATTTTTTTAATTATTTTAAAATAAGTAAAACCATTTAATATATGAACTATAAACATTTATTAATATAAAATATAAATATAAAAAGTAATTTTAATTTTCACTTTTGAACACATTTCTAACCAACAAAAAAATAAATATTTTATAAATATTTAAAAAAAAATTAAAATATCTATTAAAACCTAAACTATATTAAATTTTTGTTATTGCATACATTCAAATTAAACAATTCATAAGAGTCTTGGGAAATAGGGACTGCAATTACAAATTTAAAAATTAAATAAACAGGGGGAAAAAATGTGGTGAAATCAAGGAGGACTGGTAGATGGGTGAGACTCTAACAAAGAAATCTGCTGGTAAAATATCCATAGCAAGGTGGAAAGGAGTAGCTATGATTCAAGTTCGATAGTCAAGGAGTAGTTATTATGAAAATTCTTGAGGAAACGTGTCCAATGGGTAGTTGTCATATGAAATTAGTAAAAGACATAATTTATCTTTTCTCAAATAAAACACCCAACACAGTTTTTAAAAATAAAAATTCTACTACAAAAAGAATCTAACGGTTGTCAATGCTTCGACTGTCTTGCAAGGGCCATCTTTATTTGTCCACCATCCATAGACAAAATGAGCTTGTGAAGCTCAAATAAGGAAATGCCTTCAGCATAAAAAAGTGGGAGAATGTTAGGATTATGTGTTGTACACCATTGCATAAATTGATTAATTATAATGTTGTAACTAAATAATTATTTAGTTGTGGTACATCTAAGAAATGTGGTTAGCCACACATAGTAATTATTTGGGACCACTTGTAAGTTGTATTGTAACATTGACTTAATTATTTTATGTGTGGGAGACATAAGATAATAATTTAATATTTAGGGAAAGTATTTAATAATGTGAAAACTTAGTATCTAATATTAAGTGATGGGTCAATTATTTTTTGTTCTAATGGTTTTGAGGCACATGGTTTTATCTTACCACTTAGTTGTATTTGTGTGACCTTAAGTCTATAAAAGAAAACATATGTCTAGTGGTTAAGGTTGGTTAGGTGAGTGATTTGTCATATTATTGAATCTTTTTGAGGAGAGCTTATGTGATGCAAAATCATTTGGGCAAATGGACAATTCACATCACCCAAAAACATCTCAGTTTAGTTTTGTTCATTTTAGTTTAAATTTTATTTCAAATTTTAACTAATTTGGATTTATGGTCAATTGAGGAAAAGCAAGGTGACATGGTCATTCCATTAATAAGTATTATATTTCTATATGCAATTTTAAGCTTCATTATCTATTGAATTAAATTTTATTTGGTTCCTAAAAATTGACTCTAGAAATACGATAATTGTTTAATCGTTCAACTTGTTGAGTGTGACTTCTCCACCTTATTTTAATTACCAAATTAATTTTAATTGGAATGATGAATCATTGGCTTGTTGAAAGGGGAGTCGATTCATTTTTTAGGTAAAAAAACTAGAGAAAGAGAGGCCACAAATTGAGAATGGATGAGATCCTATATGTAGAGAAGAGGTGTTGGGAAAATGTGTCTCAACCTTGCAATTATATACGGTTTATTGTTGATAGGATGTATATATATTTATATATATTTCCTAGTTACACTGATAGGTGTATACAATGGTAGCATGGGGTGGCGTTGAGGAGCAAAATGTGAGTGTGTTAACTTTTTCAAGAACTCCTAAAATGGACGGCATACATTAAATAATGATATTATTTTAAATCTAGACCATTTATTATTAGGTGTTAGATCTAATGGCAGATAATTTTTTGGCTTGTCTTGCCCTAGAATGTAACTCTATTCTATGAGGGCATTGTATTACAACTGTAGTAAAGAGAGTGGTGTATTCTGAGAGTCTAATAACAGTCATGTTATCTCTTGATCTTTGAGTGGTGATAATCCCATGAGAAGCTTGCTCTGCAAGTATATTGTAATCTTTGTGATTTACTGAATAATATATTGGGCAGATTTTGGAGTGTGGGGTTTTTCTCTCAAAAGCATTTTCCCCACGTAAATCAATGTGTCGTGGTATGCATGATATTTTTGTTTATTTATGTTTAATTTTATGTAATTGTTAAAGATCTATAAATTTTAGCACTATTCTCCTCTCAAGATTAGTGTAGGAAGTTGTTTTGCTACCTTCGCTTCCTTACAAGTAGTATCAAAGCTTGATCACCTTCGGTTTCAATTCTAGGTTGTTGGGATTTTTTAACTAATCTAGATTTGAGTGGGAGCTTGTGCAGAAGACACTTTTTGATCTTGTTGCAAGAATTTTCAAATGACAAGTTCATCAAGGAGACTAGAGGTGGAGAAATTTTTTGGAAATAATTTTGAGATGTGGAAGCTAAAGATGGAGGATCTGTTGATAGATCACGATCTGTGGGATGCTATTGATAAGAATGCTTCAAGGCATAAAAATCCTACTCAAGCAACTCAATATGATGTTATGGACCGTAAATCCAAGTGTCTAATTAGATTGTGCTTGGTAGACTCATTTTTAATTAATGTTCATGAAGAGACCTCTGCACAGAAACTATGGAAGAAGCTTGCTGAGATGTATCAAGCCAAATATTTAGTAAACAAAAGGAAGAAGTTGTATTCCTTGAGAATGGAAGACGGTGCATGAATCAAAGACCACCTAGAAGCATTCAATATGTTGGTGGCTCAATTGACACCAGTTGGTGTCAAAATGGATGAGGAGGAGAAATGTCAGATCCTACTTTGTTCTTTGCCTGATTCGTGGGATTCTCTTGTTATGGCTATCAGGAGCACTTCTATTATTCTGAAGATTGAAGATGTGGTGGGTTCTTTGCTTTCTAAAGAGATGAGGAGGAAGGTATCCATCACTGCCAAGGAGGCCCTAAATGTTCATGGAAGACCTAACGAAAAAGGCAAGAAAAATGAGAAGCGTGAAAAATCCAAGTCTAGGGGGAGATCTAAATCTCCTAGAAAGTCCAAAGTTATTTGTTGGAACTATGGTAAGCTTGGACATGTTCGTAAGGAATGTAAAGAAGAAAAGAAGAAGAAAAAGAAGAATTTTGATTCTGATTCTAAGTTTTAGAACGAAGATGGTGACGCATTCATTGCAGCTTTGGCAAATCATGCATGTTATGATGCATGGTTAATTGACTTAGGTGCATCCTTCCATATGAACTTTAATAGAGATTGGTTTTGTGAATATGAAGAATTTAATGGAGATAAGGTGTACTTGGGTTATGATTATCATTTAGACATTGTTGATCATGGTAAAGTTAGAATCAAGTTTCCTAATGGTAGAATAAAAGGGATTAATGGTGTGTTGCATATCCTTGGATTAAGTACGAAATTTTTTATCTATGAGCAAACTAATAGATGTGGGTGTGCAAGTAGTATTTTTTGATGCAAGATGCAAGATGGTCAAAGGTGTTATGGTGATTGCTAGAAGTGTCAAATATGGCACATTGTATAAGCATGATGTATGCAATATTGAGTGCAATAGTACTTTTGTGAAAAGCAAGTCTATGGAAGAAGTGAGGGTTTCACCTTTAGTAGATGGTCATGGCTTTTGGGTACCCAAGGGTTCTCTTTCTCTAAGCAGCAGATTGGCATTCTCTTAGCATTTTCCAGCATTATCTTCACTCCCAAGTAGCACTTCAACACTCCATTGCAAAAACAACACTCCATCAACTCCACATAGCAAGTGCAAAGCAATCCATAGCAGCATGGACTTGGGGTCTTGCGAGACCTCCCTTCATCACAGTTGCGATTGTGGTGTCATTGCCAAGTCCACATTCTCCTCCATTGGCTAGTGAGCTTTTGGGTGGAGGTGGTAACATTTTACTCCTCTCCTTTGTGATTTGGTTGAGTAGCACTTTATTGTTTTGTAGTGTTTATTACAACTTCTACTTTCTTTACCTCTTTATTGCATATTTCTATGTCATTGCTATATGGCTGTCCGTGGAGGTGGAAACACCAAAATGGGGGTCTGATTGAGGCAAACCCCTATACAGTCCCAAGAATTTTCTCCTTCTTTCCTGTGTGCAGGTGAGATTATGTGTGGAGCTAGCTGGAAAACGAACACTTTTGTGAGATTATCTTCATCACCCTAGTTCTTGTTTATTTGCTTTATCATTTTAGTCTTTATTTCCTACACTTCCTCATTCTATTTTTACTGTCTAAATTTACTAGCTAGGTTGTTAGTTTATTTTTTGGTAGTTTGTGTTGTGTCCATTGTTTTCTAACTGTACAGATGCCAATGCATCACGATGTCATCCCAGAATTGTGCTTTTTTCCTTAGACAAGGAGTTGTCTAAGGCACAGTACTGACTCCTAAAACCAACTCACCTAGCCCAAACCTAAGTTCAGGATCTACAGAGTGATTGAAGTACATTATAGTCCTCATCATTCTTGATTCTTGTCATAAAACACCTTTTAGAATGAGGTAAGTTAGGGCAGCCCTCTGCTCCCGACTCTCCATGACCTGGAGCCTTGACATGGTAGGTCCCCCTCTCTTACATTTGCATAGAGTCTCCACCTCTTTTCATAGAGGAATGAATCTTCAAAAATTTGAAGTTTCCTTCATAGGTTAATTTCAATTTGGGTTTCTTCATCAATAGAATCACACAAATTCCTTTGTATTCACTGCAACACAACCCTTTCCAGGTTTAAAACATTCGATATCTGAACCAAATGTTTAGATTTAGAAAATTCCTTGACTCTCTCAAGGTAGTATTGGAGTCTTTAGAAATTTTATTTCTAGCTTCCTGTCAGGATGCTTCATCATGTGAGCTTAGGTCCACTTCATCTTTTCTCAACAATTTTTCATTCTATTTTTTTGGGATTTTCTCAAATAATGCACACTGGTGCAGAAATATCAGAGTCACCACCCACATTTAGTGAGAAATTATGAAAGTATTCATGAAATTATGGTAGATCTTTGACAAAACTTGTAAGTTTAAAGAGAACATGGCAAACCCTAAACAATATTTCTAAGAATTGAACCACTGACACCAAAGCTAGAATGAAAGATGAATTTGTACTAGCAAAGTATTTGACTCTAATACTTCTTGATTACTTCCCCAGTAGAATCACCAATCTATTGGTTTTTTTTTAGAACTAAACTTAATCTCACCATATGCTTATGAATTTTCAAAAATTCAATGATAAGTAAAGGAAAGGATTGGCCAACAAACAAGTAAGGATTACTAGGCCCTTACTTCTACTCTTCAGGCTCTATGAAACCTAGGAGGGTGATCCTGACAATGTTCATATGATACTTATGTGCCATTTTATCTTGAACATTGAAACAAATAGATGCATTCATATCAGATGTTAATAGATAAAATCCCTCAAGGTTTTGGTTGACCCTTAAACGAATTGCTACCTAAAGCAAGGAATGAGTGATACTTCATAATCATATGTTGTACTTGAAGGTGTGTAAATAATTTTCATTCTTGTTTTATGCTCTTGGTTAGGTACGAGCTGACTCGTTTACATTCAAGATGACCAAACAAATAGACCAGTGCTTTGTCTTTGGGTAATGGGGTCACATTTGTAACAATCTATAATACATTAGCAACTAAAGTGACCAGCATTTATAGACTATTGACATATTGCATTACAATATTCAACTCACTATGTCGAAAACAAAAACTACTTAGCAATCCTTGAATTTCATCTCAGAAAACTATGATCTTATTTAAGCATTTAATCAGTTTTTTGAACCAAAGCAGAGATAAAATCATTCATTTAATCAAAATGATAGAAGATAAACAAAAATATCCTTTTTCATTTTATTTATAATTTGGAAGATAGAATACATAGGAGAGAAGTTGTTCTCGAATTTGCATCTTCATTCATACATTGTTGCTACTATAAAACTAATTAAGCTCATTACAAATTAGAATGTACCCTAGACCTCATACTATTATATTCATTTGTGCATGAATTGCATGACCGCTCCTACATGAGCTCAGTTTTCCAACCTAGACTACCCAAGACCCCAAAATTCAAACCCCTATAACTAGCCATGAATTCCCATTTATAGAAACATGGAAGCAACAAACCTCAAGCTAAATTACAATTTTATTCACATTTACATTTGACATTTAATTTCATTTCAATTCCAAAACTCCCTAGACGGTTACATTTGCATTTACAGAGAGGGGGAATTCACAAAAGAAAAAAATCCTCTCCATTGCAGAAGATTAGCTAGCCTTCCAAAAGGCATCATTTGTCATTACAGCAACATCAAAATCTCTTGTCCACATCAACCAAAGAATTTTTCCTTGTCATCACCTAATATAAAAACTTAAATACGCTCATTGAAGAAGACAAACACGTTGTTGTGGTAGCAATTTCCAACACCTCTC
The DNA here is from genome assembly GCA_007258455.2 of Sequoia sempervirens. NCBI lineage: Eukaryota > Viridiplantae > Streptophyta > Pinopsida > Cupressales > Cupressaceae > Sequoia > Sequoia sempervirens. Next base: position 2,199 of record VDFB02166192.1, on the reverse strand, counting down.
CTTCATTTCAGTCATCAAAAACAAAAACACCGAACCGAGACACTACCTCTGCAATTCTTCAGAACCTGAGTATGCATGTCCCCTTCGTGATTTTTTTGAAACTGGAGAAGCTATCTCCCCACCATTAGAATCCTCTTGACATGCGAGTGTGAGAAGGTACAAGGTGTAATCTGAGTCAACATCTGCCTCATCTTCTGAATAGCTAGCCCCACCTTCCATGGTTGTATCAAGCTTCCCCGTATAAGAATCATAAACCTTCTGGTACTTATTCTTCTTCTTCTTCCTAGGCTTAGCCAATTTCCCTAACTTAATAATCTATCCCCTTAAGGACAGAACACCAAGCTCACTCTGGTTATGAACAACAACCCTACTTCTTAGGTTGTAAATGTTCCTAACACCACCCTTCATGAATTGATTACAAGCTCTCCTCTTGTTTTTTGGCCTTATAGGAGCTCTTGGTGTACCTTGTTTAGTTTTAGGAGTATTATCTTGTGGTTCAAGCATACTTATCCTCCTAGACCTCCTTACTAGTTGGGAAAACTCACTAGGCTTACTCATTCTCATAGAAAATGGAACAAGAGCTATCAAACTTTCAATTGTAGGAAAAGTTTCACTGGTTTGTTCTCAAATTGAATTTACAGAACAAAACCCCCAGACCCATGCAATCCTTACCAGCCCAAATGTAAATTGCAAGCAATTAAACCCTCACCATCCCTAGGAGTTTAGAACTTGCAATCCAACTTATGCATAATTGAAATAAAGTAGGTATAAACACCTACTTACACAGGAAAAATATCTTCAATATCTCTACAATTTCTTGCTTGAAACCCACACGCTTCTTCTCTAGCTCTAAAAGAACTCCTCATCTCTCGATGGTTGCAAATTGTGAAGTAAAACAACTTACAATCCTCATTAAGTAGAGAAACTCGAGTGTGTAGCCATTAATGTTCAAAGGAAGCTCGCGCGAGCAAGCTAACAACCAACCACACAAATTTGAATCTTGGTTGTCGGTCTCTTGGACCTTTTTAAAACACAATCAATGATGCTCCTCAAGCATCATCACTTGCCTTTTCATTCGTACTTGGAAACAATGATGACATCTTAGAAAGCTACCACACAATCATCTTCACATTAATCATCATTCATCTAGAAACCATCACTCGTCGCTACCTTCGTTCTTACTCCCTCAAGTGAATCCACGATCTGTTAGGAGTTGGTGATGAGGGGAATATTCCATCAGACATTCCATCGCCCATCACCAATACATGTTTTGGAAGTCCATTTGAAACCTCAATGGCCATAAAAGGTGTGATGGGTGCAAGGAATAATAGTGTATTGCTCATCACAAACTTACTTTGCAACAGCCATAACACATTAGCGATGGAAAACCTCAAGCGGTAGGTAAAGATCCAACCACGTGCCCATAAAATCAAGATCAAAGGTTAAGAAAGTGTTTCCCCTTAACAATACTTCATATCAGCGATGGTACACTTGAACATGGGACCTCATCATGCATCGCTAATTCATGGCTAAAAACTCACAAGCAATCAGTGATGGCAAGAGAAATCAGTGATATAGAGGATACTGCCTATATCGCTCATCGCTACTTTAAAAACCATGGTTGAAACTCCATCCGCGATGAGAAACACGAAGGGAAATTATTCATCATGCGTCACTAATTCATGGCCAATGATCAAAGGACAATTTGCAATGAGTGATGAATAAGGTGATGAACAAGAACATAAGTAGATCCATTATGCATGTTCTCACAAGTTGTTTTGAAAAGGGGACTGCCTAGGACAATGTAAGAGAAGGCCTCAAAAGACATAAAACCATTTTATTCAAAGGATGTAAAGGCCAAACAAGGTTGATCAATCAACCTTATAAAATAAATATATATTTTAGACCTAGGAACGAGGGGTTGGTTACTTCATGGACTCCAATGACTCAAGTTGTTTATAATATGACCGAGAACTGATGCTAAGAGGTCAACTCCAAAATATAACATTTGCAAGGAGGCAAGATTAAGGGTTATTAGAAAGGGTTTTAGCAGTACAAACTCTAAGGCATGATAATGGATGAAAACCTAAGCACCAGGACAAGAAAACTAACCAAATTTTGCAAAATTTTAAGATGAAACACAACATTTTTAGGGGTTCTATCACACCCTTCATCATATGGGTAAGTGCACCAAGATGG